>PVHP010004413.1:0-70871 GCA_004024765.1 Zapus hudsonius | reverse complement strand
TTTTTTTTTTTTTTTTTTCTGGTCACAAGACAAAGAACTGAGCAGAGTGAAAATCTACACTAGGAAAGTGGAAGAGGGGAAGTTGAAGGGGAGTGGAGAGTACTTATAAAATTCTCAGTGAAGGAGAAACAGGACTAGGATAGGTTTCTTTACAAGCAGTTGGGGACAGAAGCTAGAGGGAACAAGGAGATGCCATTCTGTCTGCCCTGACAAAGCTGAAACTTGCCTCTGATCATGTCTCATCAAAGGTACTGCCCACAACACTCCCCAGCGGGAACTTCCTGCTTCTTCCTCAGCTCAGCCCCTGGAACAGCCTGAGTCCGCATGTGGCAATCGGGTCTCTCCTTACACACCTGAGTCTGGGGTAACCAGGTTCGCTCTAATTGGATATCTGACCTGTATTGAGGAGGTGGATTGCGTGGGCCCCTCCCCTTTTTCTTCCCGTGATCTTGCCTACTTGAACTTGTCTCTCTGTCTCATTGCCAGGCTGGGAAGCAGGAGAGCCCTTCTCTTGGCCTGGGTGTTTTTTCTGCTTGCCGTCTGGGTCATGCCTTGGGCTACTTCCTCAATTTGTATGATTTTTCTTTGATCTTGGAGTCCATTTGTTAATCCTTTCTGGTTTTATTTGAAGGGGACTTTGGTTCTTAGGCCTTGAACACCCTCTCCCGCTCTCTTTGCAGCCTGGCAGAGGAGAGCTTCAGTCTTCCAGCTATTCTCCTCCCTGGAACTTTAAAAAAAAAAAAAAAAAATTTTTATTTATTTGCAAGCAGAGAGAGAAAGGCCAGGGCCTCTAGCTGCTGCAAACAAACTCCAGATGCATGTGTCACTTTGTGCTTCTGGCATGTAAGTGGGACATGGGTCTGGAGTTCATTTTCAGTGGCAGAAGGCCCTGGTGTAATCATTCCCCCCTCCCTCTCTCATAAATAAATGAGTATTAAAAAAGAGATCACGTGTGGTGGCAACACTCAGGAGGCAGAAGTAGGAGGATTGCCATGCGTTTGAAGCCACCCTGAGACTGTTAAAAGGAATTCCCCAGAAAGACCACCAGACAATTGCCAATAGAAAGTCTTTTATGGGCATCATCTAGTCCTAAGTGCAGCAGGGAAGTTCTACTGCATGCATCTTTTATGCAGAAAAACCACATCCTCTAACAAAGGTTTGGAATGTCCCTAAGGGTTCTATTCTGGAGCAGCAAGCCAAGTGGGGAAGTTAAGGAACAAAAGTAAGCCTTAGCAATAATAGCTAAAGCACAGGTTGCCATAACAGTAAGGTACAAGTTGACCTATTCACAGACCAGCCCTGGTGCAGGTGCCAAGGTAACTTTCATTGTATGGGGCCAGGTGTAAGTTTAGCTTAAGTTTATAAGATGTTTTAAAAAGTAAAGCTCTCAAATCAATAACCTAACCACACTACCTTAGAAACTAAAATAATAATAATAATAGCAAACTAAACCAAAAATAATAAGTTTAGAGATAAGAGTAGAAATACAGTGAAAAAGAATACAGATTCAATAAAACCAAAACTTTGTTCTCTGGCATAATTTTTAAAAACGTATTTATTTGAGGTCTGGAGAGATGGTCCAGTGGTTAACGGCATTTGCTTGTAAAGTCTGATGGCTCAATTCCTCAACGGGATGCACAAAGTGGAGCATGCATCTGGAGCTGATTTGCTGTGTCGAAGGCCCTGGTGTGCCCATTTTCTCTCTCAAATAAAAATATTAAACCACACCAAAAACTAAACTTACTCATACCAAGAATGAAAGAAAGGTCATTATTACTAAGTATTATAAAATACCACATTTTCTAGCCTCTGTATTTGATGGTTTGACATCTTGCCAGCATGGATGGACTGACCTTCCCAGAGCCATTTCCTAGAGACAGCTCACAACTCACAGGTGAGTGTGCCTTTCCTACGCACAGCACACCGTGTGCACCAACCCAGAGGGCATACTTAGCAGCCAGCTCTTTCCTTGGGCCATTATTTCCCTTCTTTAATCACCCTGGACCCAAGTGGCATTGTAGCATCTGTTGACCCAGGGCTTGTTGCGCTTCCTGTTTCTAGAGATCAATGTGTAGAGCAACTATGTGTATAACAGCCAGATCATATGTCTCGTCATACTGAGTAAAATGAGGCCTGGGTACTCTTACAACAGATTGCAAAGCTTAAAATCAAATAATTAAGAAGAGGACTATACAAAAAAAAAAATCCAAGTGAGGGGCTGGGAGATGGCTCAACGGTTAACATGCTTGCTTGCAAAGCCAAATGGCCCAGGTTCAATTCCCCCGTACCCATATAAAGCCAGATGCACAAAATTGCAGTGGCTGGAGGCCCTGGTGTACTCATTCTCTATCTGTCTCTCTCTTCTCTCTCTGCTTATAAACTGATTTTTAAAAATCCAAGTGAGAAGCCAGATGTGGTGGTGCACACCTTTAATCTCAGGAGGCAGAGTAGGAGGATTGCCGTGAATCTGAGGCCACCCTGAGACTCCATAGTGAACTCCGGGTCAGCCTAGGCTAGAGCAAAACCCTATCTGGGGGGAAAAAAATCCAAGTGAAAAACAGGGTGTGGGGCACATGCTTTAATCCCAACACAAGGGAGGCAGAAGTAGGAGGATCAATGTGAACGCAGAGGCCCAGGTGAGAGCACCCTAGAAGAGACTAAATCAGGAAGAGGATTCCCAGGACCTGCCTTCTTGTAAAGAAGAAACTGTCAGGGCTAAGGGTTCGAGGGAAAGGCCAGTGGGGTAAGATGAAAACAGGAGGATGTGGGGCTATGAAAGCCGAGGTTCTAAGTAAGAAAAGTTAATCAACTGCATTGAGATTGAGCACTTTCAAGTGACCATGTAGAAGATAGAAATGTCTTATCTATTGTTGCATAAAACAATTTGTTCTCCAGGAGTCTGTGGGTTGACAGGCTTCAGCTGGGTAGTTTTCCCCTCTGCCCTGGGTACACCTAAAGCTCCTGTGTCTGTATTCAGCTGGGATCTCAGCTGAGGTTAGAATATCCACACCAGCCTCTCTGTGGGCCTCATCATTTAGTAGACCAGTCAGCTGCTTCAGAGTGCGTACGCTGGTGGCTGGCAAGAGGATAGGCCATTGAATGTACATGCATTTATCAAATTTCTTCTTCTTCTTCTTCTTCTTCTTATTATTATTATTATTGTTATTGTTATTGTTATTATTATTTCTAGGCAGGGTCTCACTCCAGCCCAGGCTGACTTAGAACTCCAGGCTGGCCTCAAACTCATGGCAATCCTCCTACCTCAGCCTCCCAAGTGCTGGGATTAAAGATGTGTGCCACTACACCTGGCCCAAAGTTTATCCATTTTATAAAACATATTTATTTGCAGAGAGAGAGAGAGAGAGAGAGAGAGAGAGAGAGAGAGAGAGAGAGAGAGAGAATGAGAGAGAATGGGCGAATGGGCACACCAGAGCTTTTGGCCACTGCAAATGAACTCCAGATGAATTTGCTTTATGTGGGTACTGGGGCAGGCAGGTTTTGCAAGGAAGCACCTTTAACCACTGCACCATCTCCTCAGACCCAGGTTTCTCCATTTTTCTTGGCTCTGCCCTTACCCATCCTTTCCTAGAGATGACTCACATCTCATTTGAGTTACTTTCTCAGCCTGCTTCTAGCCCACAGGAAATTGGGAGCCCAGCTTTCACTTTTGGAACTCTTTTTTTTTTCAAGCTGATACAGTTTGGCAGGTTTTCTGTATATGAAATTACGATTAAGAAAAATCACATCCATGACCCTCTTTGAGATGGGTCCTTCTTTACTTTGACCCATATGTCACAGTGGGACAGTAAGGTTCCCCTAAGATTCTTAGGAAGTTTTTAGCTGAAACATCAAAAGTAACATCTTAAATCTTTCCAGTGTCACTCTTTGGGGATCATTATTTTAAATTTGTGTGTGTGTGTGTTACTAGGGGGTGAATCTTACATATGCTATATAGGTAAGTGCTCTACTACTGAGTTACATTGCCAGTCACTGCATTGGATTTTGAATGTGAGCTACATTTCCCAGCAGGCCCTGTGCTAGTCTCGGTCCAACGTTGTCTAAGGCCTGAAGGGGATAAGATAAAGGGGTAGGAGTGAAGCCCCCAATCATTCTGGCTTCCCAAAATTTTATGGGCTAAGTGTAGCCTTCTGAGAAGTTGTTCTAAAATTATTTTATTTTTATTTATTTTTATTTATTTGCAAGGGGAGAGAGAGAGAGAGAGAGAGAGAGAGAGAGAGAGAGAGAGAGAGAGAGAGAGAGAATGGGTGTTCCAGGACCCAGTGCCACTACAAACAAATTGCAGACACATGTACCACTTTGAGAGCATCAGGCACTGGAAAGGTGAACCCAGGTTGAGAGGCTTTGCAAGCAAGTACCTTTAACCACTGAGCCATCTCTCCAGGCACTGAGGAGTTTTGATTCAGGCCTTAGAAGCAAGGCACCAAGAGAGGTTCAAAGGGACCCAAAGGCAGCCAAACAGAGCAGAAAATATTCAGTGCTCACCCTGTGGTTCAAGTCATGAGAGTATTATTGATAGGTGGAAGCCAGGTGTGGTGGTGCATGCCTTTAATCCCAGCACTCAGGAGGCTGAGACCGGAGGATCGATGTGAGTTTGGGGCCAGCCTGGGGCTACAGAGTGAGTTCAAGGTCAGTTTGGGCTAGAGAGAGACCCTACCTTGAAAAAAAATAAAATTATTGGCAGGTGGAAAAAAATCTCACAAAAGGAATTTTAGGCTGTGGGTCAGGACTAGAATATAGCATGTGTCCAGACTCTGGTACTCTTTCTCTTCCTTCAGATTCCGGTACTCTTGCAAGACACAATTGCTTATTTTTCTGAGCTCTGACAGAAGAAAAAAAAAATATATATATATATTTAAAGTCAACTGGAATTCACTATGTAGTCTCAGGCTGGCTGCAAACTCATAGCAATCCTTTTACCTCAGTCTCCCAAGTGCTGGGATTAAAGGCCTGTGCCACCATGCCTGATGAACCCTATCTTATTCCTGATGAATTCCAGGGTCTAACTAGCTCAGTACCAAATCAGTAAATATTTGAGGAAGGACTGAAGGTCACACATATTCATACCTCACCACCCAGGTAAAGCCCAGATTAATCCCTGGAGATTAGCTATGGACATAAGGGGGCTGTAATCCCTGTTTCTAATTTTTAAGTTTTCTATTAGCATATATATTAGTTATGCATAATAATGGATTTCACAACTTCTATTCATGTATATAATGTGCATTACTCATATTCACCTGTTACCTTCTCTTGCCACTCATCTCGCACCCCTTTTCCCAAATAATCCGCTTTCTACTTTCATGTGTTTTTGCTTTGTGAATGAACCACCTGCTTCCAAATTTCATTGGCCTAAGTCTCAAGGGTCATAGGCAGCCTCGTGCCTTTATAAACACACACACAATTTTTTTTTTCATTTTTTTGCTTTTTGAGGCAAGGTCTCATGATAGCCCAGTCTGACCTGGAATTTACTCTGTAGCCCAGGCTGGCCTCTTAACTCACAGTAATCCTCCTACATGCTCCTGCATGCTGGGATTAAAGGCATGAGCCACCACACCCTGTTTTTTATGGGGATAATGGAATGGTATAGATTTTATATGGATATATAAACTAAGTTGTTTTCCTCAGGTATATGTGCATACATACATTTGTATACACACATCTAGTACTGTTAGACTGAATTGTGACCTTTTCCTACCCAAACTCGTGTTTAAGTCCTAACCCCTAGCACTTCAGAATGTGACTGAAGGTACTTGTGTGTATGTGGGTGTGGGTGTGTGCACATGCATATGGAGGTCTGAGCTCCACCTTCTGTGAGACAGGGTCTCTTGCCATTCCAAATGAAAACCAGACTAGCTGTCCCGTGAGCTTCAGATTCTCCTGGCTCCACCTCCATTTTCATAGGCACACTGGGATCACAGACACATTAACCACTTTTGTATATGGATTTATGTAGATGCTGGGGAATCAAACCTGGGTCAGCAGGCCTTGCAAGCAAGCACCTTCAACTGCTGAGCCATCTCCCCAGCCCCTGAAGGTCGGTCTTCATTAGGGAATTGAATCCTCATGGTTAGGGTGAGCCTTAAGCCAGTGTGACGGGTGTCCTTACAAGAAGAGGAAATCAGCCGGGCGTGGTGGCGCACCCCTTTAATCCCAGCACTCGGGAGGCAGAGGTAGGAGAATCACCATGAGTTCAAGGCCACCCTGAGACTACAGAGTGAATTCCAGGTCAGCCTGGACTAGAGCGAGACCCTACCTCAAAAAAAAAAAAAAAAAGAGAAATCTGGGCCTAGAATGTCAAAGGAATGATGTGTGGAGAGACATACTCCCATTCAGGGGAGAATGGCTAGGCTATCCAAAGGTACTAGTGCTGCCTATACTTGGATCAGATTTTGGCCTCCAGAACTGTGAAAATTATTTATTTTTTTGCAAGCAGAGTTAAGGAGACAGAGCACAGGAGGGAGAGAGAAAGTAAGTATGGGTGTTCCAGGGCCTCTAGCCACTGCGAGTGAACTCCATATGCATGCACCACTTTTTGCATCTGGCCTATGTGGGTACTGGGGTATCAAACCTAGGTTGTTAAGACTTTGCGGACAAGCACTGAGCAATCTCTCCAGGCCCCGAGAATAAATTTCTTTTGTTGAAACTAGCTCAATATTCGGCACTTTGGGCAAACTCATCCAAGTAGTTATCCTTAAAAACAGAGAGAATAGTTACATGTTGGCCTCCTAGTGGCAGAAAGCTAAGGGCAGGCCAATTTTTGTAATGTCAAAGTCCCTTCCCTGTCTACAGGTTGCACAAAGTCCACCTTCATGCCCACAACACCCAATGTTGAAATTCACTGGATGGCTTGGACTTTGGGCTACTTGCTGCTGGTGGTTGGGAGCTATAGGGGTGACGTCCTCTGTACAAAGGCTACTCTTCCCAAAAGGCACACATGGAGATTTTGGAGTAGTTTGTGTTCTTTCCTAATTAGTCCTCTGATTACTTGCTTTTCCTATCATCCACTCTGTGCTAAGGGCTTCCAGAGGGATCCACTAAAGCAGGGTATTGGCAGGGGCTGAGAGCTGGAAGCCAAAGTCCTGTACATTTTGTAACTCCTCCCTTCCCTAGTGGTAACATCTTCTCTTTTAGGCTAATGGTCCAAGGATACCTCATCATCCCTTCGGCTATGTAAATAGTTCTTTTGTTAAACTCTGTAATGCTACAGTTTGAGGGTGCCTCCTGCATCTTTCAAGGAACCTCCCCAGGAAATAGGCTGAAGATAAATTCTTTTTTTAGGGAAAATGGAGAAAGGGTCCTGAAATAGAAGCAAGGCCCAAGAATGGAAAAAATTAACCATTTTCTGTACTTCCTTTCAATGTGCAAACCCTTCAGTAATACCGCTTGGTGTGCTTGGATTTCTGTGCGGTGTGTGGACAGCCAAGTGATCAGCAGTAAGCACAGTATGGCTTTTCCCACCTAACCAGTGTGTCAAGGCTGGATGGCAAAGCCATTTCCAGAACACAGTGCTGTCAGAGATCTAGGTGGAGACCTGAGGTATGTGTACATGGTCCACTGTTAACAACTGGCATATGTTATTTCAGAAAGAGAAACAACAGGAAGTGGCTGCCAAGGGTTGAGTCAACCCATTAAAGGATTGGAGAATAGTGTTGGGACAAATGTTAAAAGTAAGGATACTCCCCGTTTTCATTGTTATTCTGATGTAATGAAGGAGAGATGAACAAAATTGGAAAAATCCTTCTACATTTATTGAGCACGTATATGCCAGTATACATGATTTACATGGATAACCTCAGGGAGAGGAGACAGGGGAGAGGTAGGGAGTGGGATTCCAGACTCACCCTTTCTCTAGCCAGCTAGAAGATCCCAGCTTCTATTTCAGGTTACATATTGAAGGTGTCAGGCCAACAAGAGAGATGTAAGTCCTTGACAACTTCATGGAGTCGTTCTCCAGTACTGGTGAGTCCATTCCCAGTCTCCTGTCTAAGCCATTTATACTTTGAGTATTCTCTCCCTTGTAATAGAATCCACCTCTGACTGACACACCGTATTAAGGAGTTCAGTTGTGGTCAGAAGAGCTACACTGTGAAAGCTGTAGTGACGGTATGGTTGGTGCCAGCAATCAATAGAAGATGGACTAAATCCTTGGGGAGAGTTTACAATAACAAGGAACATTTGTTTGTTCATGTGTTTATTAGATATATCTTTTTTATGTAGTCTCGCTCTAGCCCAGGCTGACCTGGAATTCACTATGTAGTCTCAGGCTGGCCTTGAACTCGCAGTGAACCTACCTCTGCCTCCCAGTGCTGGGATTAAAGTTGTGCACCACCATGCCTGGTTTAGATGTACTTTTAGTGAGATTTGTGCCAAACTACAAGAGGTACTGATGATAGATCAGTTCAGAGCTCTAAGCCTAAACTCAGGTTGGCAGGAAAGACATAGAGGAACCTGAAAGTGAACAGTGCAGAAATGGCAGCACATACATCAGCAAGGAGAGGAGGAGGGCTTCTCGGTACAGAGCTTCACAATGTCCTGTGCCCATGCCAGCTCTGACGTACCCCATCTCACTGTATTGCTCCTGTATTGAAGCAAGAGGTAGACTTCTCATGGACTGTGCACATGTTTGATGGTGTGACTTGTGTGTTTTGGGACAACTAATCTATTCTATAGAGCATGCTTGTCCAGTCCCAAAAGGTTACATGAATTTAAACACATAAACATTCAAGTATGTTGAAAGTCCCCAACCTCAACAATCTTCCCTTTTTCCCAGGAGGAAACTAGCCACTGTTAACCACCTGGTTGTACATTATTCCAGAAACTAAAATAGATTTCAATTTCCCTAACCCATGCCCCAGGATTTATGCACATTACTAGGACTTGTGTTTCAGTTCTGGCTTCCTGCTTCAGTAGGACTGATTCCTGAAGCAACTATCCCTTTGTTGTCCTTATGTATAATTTTGCTTATGTGAGTGATAGCAGCTCTGATGAACATATTAAGTGCCACCTGGTTATTTTTGGATAACACTATATGCAACATCAGATTCAGAATCCAAGGGAACTGTGTGTGTTTATACACATGTATACACACATATATGTATATATACATACATATACATACACACATATCCATAGTGCTAGCAATACTGAACTATACTCCCAGCCCAGGAAGATTATTCTGATAGCAACTAGTGCATCCTATGTCAGGCACTGTCCTAAGTGCTTTATATGTTTTTATTTAATTGCCTCCATAACACAGTATTTCACAAGAGTGCGACTGAGGCGATGCAGATTAGTGGTCCAAGACCAGTTAAAAGTGGCAAAGCCACCAGGTTTTAACTCATTAAATTCTGGTTTCAGCCTGTGCTTTTAGCTCTGGAGTCTAACATTAAACTAGAGGCTGGGGGTTTGTGGAGGGGTGCAGAGAAGAGGCTGAGGATGGACCAGCCTAGGAGGGTCAGAGTAAAATTTGCAAATGTTAGCAGGTGGATAGGAAAACTTAAGTAGGAGGTCTAAGAGTTGGAGGCAGTGGAGTGCAGTGGTGTGTTCCAGGTGACAAATGAGAGGACAATATATGGTATAAAATGTGTAAGAGGGGCTGGAAAGATGGCTTAGCGGTTAAGGCACTTGCCTCCTGTGCCTAGGTCCCAAGTTCAATTCCCCAGTATCCATATAAGCCAGACCCACAGGGTGGTGGCCCTGGTGCTCTCTCTCCCTATCTCTCTCTCTTTCTCTCTCTATTTCTGTGCTTGAAAATGAATAAAATATTTTAAAAAATAAAAAATGTGTAAGAAACAGTAATAGGGCAGAGTTGCAGTTGCAATTGTTGTTGTGACAAACATCTGACCAGAAGCAGCTTATGGGAGGAAAGGATTTATTTCAGGCTTACAAAATCCAGGGGAAACACCATCAATGGTGGAAGAAGCTGACTCACTTCCATAGATGCATAGTAGAGAGATATCACCAAACAGCAAACACAAACAGCCAGAGCTGCTCTGAACACACCTTAGAGTGGCTGGAATTAAGATCTTCCCCCCGTGACACCTCTCCCAACAGGCTACTGAAACTTAAGTTGAAAGCTTAATCAAAAATCACTCAGGCTATGGGACACATACATTCACATTCAGACCACCACATTCTGCCCCTGGCCCCCATAGAATCATGATCATCGAACAATACGAACTGCACTCAACCCAACTTCAAAGATGCCCATAGTCTTTACCAACTTTAACACCTTTCAAAAGTTCCAAGTTGGTGCTGGAGACATGGCTCAGCAGTTAAGGCACTTGGCTGCAAAGCCTAACAACCTGGGTTTGATTCCACAGTACCCACATAAAGCCAGATGCACAAATTGGTGCATGCATCTGGAGTTCATTTGTAGTGGCGGGAGGTCCTGGCATGCCCCATTCTCTGTCTATGCTTGCAAATAAATTTAAAAAATATTTTTCAGTCCTAAGTCCATGGAAGCCATTCTAGTCCTGGTACATCCAAAACAACTTCTGGTCTACACTGCAAACCATGGTTCATCAGCTTCATATAAATGCCTTACTTGGCCTTCACACAGGGATTTCAACCATTTCCCATATTCACATCTCAGCAACAACTTGAACAGGTTCATCTCAATACAGTGGTCTTACTGGATATCTCCATGCAAGGATTTCAACCCTGCTTCACTTTGCCCAGGGGCCATTTCCAAAAATAACCTGTGTTGCATATCCAATGACTCTTACCTGCAATTTTCATGCTTCCCAAACCAATACCAGGTAAGTGGCATAGCCACTATTGTAAATCCCGAGGGAAATAAATCTTGACCTCGAAACTCAACATATTCATTCTTCCTTCAAGTCACCTCCTTGTAACAGAATGTCCTCAGGCATCTTTTTAATTGTCCCAATATAAAGCTTGGCCCACCCCTAATGGTGATAATCAACTAAACAATTACAACTCCAGGAACTTAAAGCCAATCTCTGTGTTAGTAACTTTAAACTTGGTTGAATATTCCCTGTGATAAACCATATACCTTTCTTATCTTCCTGTTCTATACCTTCTGTCAAGTATACCAGTTCATTACTTTTAAATTCAACCTTGATCAAACTCTTTGGGCATAAGCAGTACACATCCAGCCTTTATGATGCCAGTAGCCCAGTCCCAACAAAGTTCTCTCTTCCCCTTTAAAACTTCTTAAGCCGAGCCTTCACAGTCCACTCTGTATTTAGCATTTTCAGACTCTCACTAGTCCATCAAGCTCTACTTACAGCTCTGCAAGACTTCAGTCCAAAATACCAAGTCCTTCCATATGCCTCCCAGCAGTAAGTTCCAAAAGACCAAAACTCACATGGTCAGATTCATTGCACCAACAATCCCGCTACTAGTACTATTTTGCTGTTGCAGTTCCCGTTGTTGCTGGGACAAACATCTGACCAGAAGCAGCTTGTGGAAGTAAAGGGTTTATTTCAGGCTTACACAATCCAGGGACACCACCACCATTGGCAGAAGCTGGCTAACTGTGATGGATGCACAGCAGAAAGACACCAAGAACAGCCAACAAACACGAACACCAGAGCTCAAACTGCTCTGAACACACCTTAGGGCTGGACCTAAGATCTGCCCCAGGGACACTTCCTCCAGTAGGCTGCTTAAAACTTGAGTTATAAAGTTAATTTAAAAAAATACTTCAGTTGGGCATGGTGGTACACACCTTAAATCCCAGCATGTAGGAGACTGAAGTAGAAGGATCACTTTGAATTGGAGGCCAGCCTGGGACTACAAAGTGAGTTCCAGGTCAGCCTGAGCTAGAGTAAGATCCTACTTCAAAAAACAAACTTCTCAGACCAGCTCTAAACTCAGAAGAGTATAATACCAATACCCCACAGGGTTTATTTCCCAGTCCCACAAAATGAGGCTGTGTTTGAAGAGGAGGTGATGACCATCATTTCACTGTAACGGGTAAGGAATTTACAGCAGTACATGGAGTTTCTCTAGAGCAGGTTCCTTTATTTGAGGTTTCCATCAGCTATCTGAAGGCAGGAGGTGCAGGCATTAGGGAGGTATGCTGTGCTTCCTGGTGCTTTGGCTGCTTTGTTTTCAACCAGTTGCATCCAAGTCTCCTCCAGAGGGCCCTGTCCACTTCCTGTCTCCTTTCCAGGCTTCCTTGCTGCCCATGAAGGGCTGCCTTGGTGTCCCTTTCTCCTTGAGTTCATGGACTCAGGCAAGAGTTCATCCTCACCCATCATCCCTGACCTCAGGCCCTATGCAAGACCAAACCCCTCCAGCCTTCTGGAACTCGCCCTGTTGACCCCTTCCCCTCCCCTTTATGGGCCTTGTTCTCCTTTGCCTTTTCTGTCTCACATAAGTTCCCTACACTTGGTTTTGCCATTCCTGTGGTGCTAGGACTGGCACACTGAAGGTGGCCAGTGAACACTTGTGGGATGCCCAGGTGCCCAGGTTGGGGATGAGTGGTCTGAAGAATTCATCAACAAGCACCCATATCCATTTTCATACCACAGCTTTATATTGCTAATCTCTCTTAGATGCTTTCCTCCATTTTGACTATCATTCTTCCCCTATAACATTAATAAAATAATAAGACCTGTTAATTTTCGCATTTAAATCTTCACAAATAGTAGGATGAACACAGTTTTTCCACATTTTCAAATGTCCTGAGACTCAATAAGCAGAAAAAGGGAACAGAAAGCCAGAATTGGATATAGAATTGATTTTTTTCTTTCAGAGACACATTTTATACAACTTTCAACATTTATACTTTCAAACAAAATGAGCAAAAAATACAGAGTGCTAAAAAATCAAAACATAAGTAATACAATTTTAATTTCAATATTTTAAAATACAGAAATTGGAAAGAATACCAAATACAACTTTAAGCAAGTCACTTGTCTTCCTCTATAATAATCAATGTAGGCTACTTAAAGACTTACAAATTCAGAGTAAAACAGAAACAAAATAAATACTGTACACTTTCCCTGCCTGCAGGCAAAAGATGGGAAATACTGTTCTGAATAAAAACAAATGCTCTTAAAGCTTCCGCATCCCACTCCCAGCCATACCCCACTCCACCGTCACAGTGTGCTTCTGTATTCAAAGGACACACGTGTGCACACACACTGGCTGCCTACACACAGATGAGACACTACTCTGCAGACACCCCAAACAAGAAGGAAATAGTCACCTGGGACTATGGGCATAAAAACCAGTAAAGAAAGTCAGTCAGGCTAGCAAAACGTTACTACAAAACTAGTAAGTACCATAGCCAACAACTGTCCTCCTTTCAAATTTCACAGAGTTAAAACAATAAAAACCAATACTATCCCTCCCCCTTATCACCCTCCAACACCCCAAAAAGAAAAGTTGCTGAAGCACTGGCGAAAGTTAGACATTTCACAATAAATGTGAAAATTCATATTATATAATCTCTTAAAATGAACCTTTTCACCCTCTTTCCACAGCATGAAACTGTTATGGCTTAATTTATATTAAAGTAGAAAAGTCTTTTCCAAAGGAAATACAGTCTGCGAAGATGCACGTGCATTTCCTGATCAGTGCTATTCATACCTAACAACTGCATGACTCGCTTTTGCAGTCAGAAGCTGTTTTTGGAAAAACTGAGGTTATAGCATTTGATTCAGTCTAACCATAAACTGTAAGGCCCTTAGTTTGGTTTAGGTTTCTTTTGCAAGATAAAATTACCTTGGGGTTCACTTAGCAAGTTACACCTCAGGTCCCTGACTATAATGTGTAAGTTATATGCATGTTTTGTAAAAATAATAGATTACTTATAAATCTTAGAGGGAAGAAATGATTCTATACAAGGAATTAACTCAGTTAATGCTGGTAATTTTTACCAACCACAGTCTACAAAGAGCTCTAAGCATATGTCTGGGCTATCTGATCACTACAAACAAAGCATTATATATTCTAGCACTTGGAATATTTTGGTGAAAAAAATCTGGAAGGAAAATAACTGACATTTTGAAAATGAAGTAGCATTTTTAAAAAGCTGGTTGAAGACAACTTTCTGATGATTGAATTCCGTTTTCCACTGCTTTCTAAAATGAAGAAAAATGAATCCAGAATGTCACAGGTCTTGCATAGGTAAACTACTTGGAGGTCAAGGGCTACGCTGTAGCCAGGTTTTCGTCAATAAAATAGTGCAGAACAGATAAATTTGTCGGAAGAATCACTGAATAGTTTCAAAAAGGTTTTTTAAAAAATTAACATTACAACTGTTAAGACAGAGCCTTAAGACACTAGATGGGGGGGCACCGAGGGTGAGGGAAAACCTAAGGGCGTCTCAAGTGAGTGGTATTTCTCCTCTCCAGTATAGAACAATAAAGCCAGTCCATCACAATAAGCTAATTGCTTTGGAAATAGACATTTGCTTCTTAATGACCTTAATTGTTTAAAAAAATGTTTATGGAAAGGATATCCAATATTTCACTTACGGCATGGTATTTACTGAAAAACAAAGGGAAAGATGTTTAGTAAGGCTACACTAGGAAAGTTAATATTCTCAATAGCAAATTTAGGGAGTACATTAATTCTTCCCTTTTCTTTCTACTTAACTTCAAGGAAGCATATTGATGTCATCCACAAGCAAAGGCTGCAGTGTCTCAGAAGGTCTGTTTTGCAGTGTCTCAGAAGGTCTGTTTAAGAGAACAAGTTATCAAAGGTCCCAGATCTATCCACTGTGTCCCTGGCAAATCCCTATCTCCTGTCCTATCTGGGTTATACAGGTCTCTCTTATTCGATTGGCTCTCCCTTAAGATGACCAACCTTAATATTGCTTTAGATGAAGGTCTAAGACATCAGAAAAGCCTTAGCCTGCCTGGCCCCCTGACCCTAGTGGGAGAAGTAAACTCACCCACAGGCTAGGTAAGAACTTTTCTTTATATAGGGAGCAGCTTGTTTTATATTTAATGAAAAGATGGATTTTTGAAAAATATTTAGATTTACATTACAAAGTACCTTGTCTCTCCATGTAGAAACTAAAAACACCCATCGGTTGTAAGAATTACTTCTAGTGATATCTCACTAAGACATACAGTTATTTATTCCTCCCAACTCTGCAGGAGTCGTCTTAGCACTGTAGACAACATCTTTGGAGATGAGCACACTCTTCTGTTGAGCACATCCAGTTGATGTCGTTGCTGTATTTACCCAGGCTAGTGTTGCCCAACCCAGAATGCTTATGGAGTCTTGTCTTCTAACCATTATTTCCTCCTTAGTCCATGGATAGCTGCTCAAGCATTTCAGTTCCACTACTTTAGTTTTATCTAAAGATACCTATAGAGTATGGAAAATCTGGAGGACAGTACAAGCCTACTGCCTCTGAGAACAACCTAAAGCTGTCAATCATGCTAATCATCATGGCATACTGGATGGTAAGTACTCTCACCCCACCCATAATTGAGCTCACTCCTTTTTCTTTCACCTGAAGCACCAAATCTGACAGTAATTCAGCACCTTGTTAAGAGTTTTCAGACTTTTTTTTTTTAACGTAGCATACCGTGGGGTATATTTGGTATGAAGTTTTATGAATAACGGCAGTTATCAGTTGTAACTTAAATAATGATAATTCCCTAAGTATGACATGTTAATAGATAAAGGAATGCTTTTCTATATGTTTTTCTTCACCAATTGTAAATTTTCTTATTCTTACGTTTGGATAAAAATACAAAGACTCAGCAAAGTTACTTATTCCAGGTCATACAGTTAACGCATTCTTGGTAGAGCTCAGACCAGCACTCAGCCTTTTGCTTCCTTTCATGCTGTACTGCATCCTTACGTTAAGCTACTGACTTGTGGAATACTTCAATTTTACTGTCACTTCTACAGTGGTATGTCTCAGTTAAAAACTAATACAGTTATGCTTTTTTATGAATGGCCTTCTGCTCAGATATGTTTAGAAATGAAAATAATACTGCTAATTTCCTGGAGAAGACATTTTCACGGGCAGAGACCACAACTGCAGCTTGAGATTTTCCTATAGTACTAACTGTGCTGGGCACACAGATGTCTGATAAACACCTGCTGTTCTCTTAGGAAGAGAGACAGTAGAATACATTGAAAAGTCATTAATTAGGATAATTAGAACACAGAACACTATTCAAGCTAAGTACTTAACTAGTGATCTAAATGGGTTTGTTTCCTCTCTGAATTAATGATGTTATTAGTGGAATGACAAACTTTGTATGCTTTAAAAATGAACTTATGTATTTATGAATTTCAGTGCATTCCTAAGATACTGAACTAGTATAAATGGCCAGCTTTTTATTGTGACATCATTCACTGATACTGGGGAGCATATTATGTAATGTGAATTACAGTACATTGACCCCCAGGCTAAGAACCACTAAATTGAGTTAATATAGGAAAATTACTACTTTTAAAGTTGTATACATTAAATCATTAATTCTCAATTTAATATATTTGTATTTGCTTATGACTAACTAAATGCTATTACTGCTGTCTTCTTAGCTAGGTTGTGGCTTACTGTTTATAAATGAGACTGAGGGAAAGACAAAGGTTACTTATTACTCTTGAGTGCAGATCCTGGAGTGGTCACCTCAAAGTCCAACCATTTCCATGAGATAAAGGACATGTCACAGCTCGGTAGCTCTATAAGAGGTTTGACTAGAAAAGTCACCAGATGGGTAGCTGAATTTTTACCAATTCAGAAAAAAACATTACATGTATTTATTCTATTACAGTGGTTAACTTGTCAAAAGTTTTGTAACTTAATCTGCTAAAACTGCCAAAAATGAATCCACAGTAGTTTCATTTAAAAATTTCATATATTGGCTACTCAAAATTAGTGTTTTATCAGCTTAAGGACATAGGGTGGATACTGGCCACAAATTTAATTCAGAAAAGTAAAATGAACTTTGATTTTTTATGACTAATAAAAAATACAGATGTGAAAAATGTAAAGGAAAAACATCCAAATCATGATATAACTGAAAAAAAATTATCATTCTTACCTCTTAACCAGAAACAAAAATGAGTGTTCAAACACTGAAACAGGGTCTACAGAAAACCAATACATCACAGTGATACATCGTGGGGGAGATGAGGAACTGAGTCAAACCCACATTTTGGTATCTTGAGATATGCTGGCTGGCCAGTGGCTGACCACAGCTGTCCCTCCAGAAATCATGGTAGAGTGCAGACAGGTGTGAAGAAGGCTGTCCACAGACACTAAAGATTTCCATGGAACTTCCTCCTGACATCCGAATCAGATTCAGATTTGGTTCAAACAGTCTGGACCAAAAAGTTGAGTTCATAACTCCATAGTTATCCCATGAAATATTGGAATGGAGACAGAGTGAGAACTCTTTCTCTTTGGAAATGCACACTTAAATGCAACCCTGAAAGATAAACGGTACAGATTGTTTCCTTAGCAACTTAAAGATAATATAGAAGGAAAAGTCCAGCTCCCCTGCTGAGTGAAAAGACAAATCCATTTATATGGCAATGTTTCTTCTTGATAAAGATAAAATTTATCCTATTTGCCTATATTGTCTTTGTAAAAATTTGTAGAATGAGAAATCCCCAGCAATCATTTAGGTGGGTAAGGGGAAGCATACACTATCATAAGCAGCTGAAAACTTGTATTTAGTAAAAATCGTAAATAAAAGAGAAATCATTATCTGAATGTTCATCCAGACACTTAACCTCAATATACATTAGTCAAGTTAAGATAGAGGGAAGGAACTGCAAAAAGCACCCATTTTACTCCAAATCTGTATGTGAATTCTTTAGAATTGAGAAAAATTACACACACACACACACACACACACACACACACACACACAGAGGGGGGGAAAGGAGGGAGGGAGGGAGGGAGGGAGGGAAAGGGAGAAAGAGAGAGCTATTCCAACATGCTTGCTTCTATACAACTTATTATATAGTATAATCCTAGTGCATTACGGCTTATTATGCAGATTTGGATATCCTAAGCCAAATCATATTCCTCAACAAATTAGGTCTGAAGAATAAAACCATGGTAAAATATAACCTCTGTGGTAGGTATTGGCGCTGTCTTCCAACACCAGCACTATGGAAGGCCTTCTGTAATTATATATGTTTTTGGAAACACTACAAACATGACAATTTAACCAAACTTATACTTTCTCCACAAGTAGGAAAAAGGTATTAAAGCTGTTCTCTTTGGGACCCAGATCTCATCAGAAGAAATGAAAATGCAATAAGCCTATTTCTTAATATTTAGAAGAAAACCACAATGTCAAAGGAGATGAGAAATGAGGAGTCTTTTATGGAGTTCTTAAAACATTGGCTGTGAAAGTGTTTCCCTGCAAAGAAAGGGTCTTGTTGGGTCATCTTAAAATGCTGGGGAGGGGGAGCAGGGTGCAGAGGGAAAGTGGGGGGAATCAACCTGGATAACAGTATGCACCTTGGATGTTAGCAAAAGCGAAGCTAATAGCTTATAAAAAACACATGAAATATATAAAATAAAATGATTTTCATATACATCTTAATTTAAAATAATTAATGCATCAAATCCCTGTTTAAGACTTTAACCTGAATATCAAATTTAAGAGTCCAGACTAGTTACTGTTACTGTGGCCCTTCCCCACATGTAACACACACACTATCAAAAATAATTTAAAAACCTTCACATTCTTAAATCTAAATTAGTGAGATATTTCTCCAGAAATCTTCCAAATAAATAGCTTAAAAAAAAGAATTTAAAAGCTGTTAACTTTAAAAAAAAATCTGTTAAATAAATTATTGATAATTCTTTACCCTACTATTGAAGATAAATCAAGACACTACCAACAACAAAATGAAATTCAAGCCCTGACAAGAGACCCTTTCCAGTTCAAGGTCTCTTTTTAAGTTTCTACCCTCCTTCTTCCTCTCCCCCCCCACCAGGTCCAAAGGGTTATTGCTGAGTGGGTGTGGCACAGTGAAAATGCAGCATCAGGCTCGTTCTGTTCTCCAGGCTGGGACGGTGGAAGCTCCAGGCTCCCACACCCCAAGACAGGCCTCCAGAGTGAAGAGTGGCTGCAACCGCAGCCCTGTCACACGAAGAAGCGGGCGTGGCCATTTCTGTTCAACTTAAGGATCTTCCCAAGACGCTGTTTGGCTGTTGCCATGCCTTTTTTTGGACGTTTTCCTATAAAACATGGACAGCACTGTAAATCCTAATGAAAAGCAGACCAGTCAGACAGTACCTGGAAGACTTAAGGGGAAAGCTTTATGGTAAGCAAGCCTGCTGTGTTCCCAATAGCTGCACTTCTGGAGAGGTGAAGGTCATCTATGTAATTTCATCCATACCCCATGATCCGCTGCCCACTCTGTGCCTGGGGTCATGCTTGCTCCTCTGCCTTCTTGGCTCTTCTGTTCCTAGCCCTAACTCAGCCTGGTAAACTGCTTATGCCATTTCTTCATGATCTACTTCCTCTTGAGCCTCAGGAAGCCTCTCATGATCCTCAGGGTTGGCTTAGGATAGTATCCTCTCTCTTCGTCCCCATAAGAACCCGATCTCTGCTATCCACTGTTGTCCTATTATAACTCAAGTAGAGACTGTAGCTCAACCGCCAGCCAACACTGCCACTACACACAGCAATGTACTTCCATGAGAATGTGTAAAAGTTACCTTTTGTTGCCTGATTGCTGATAGGTGGTGGGTTCGATGCAGGTCGCTTGGTAGGGTGAAGGGGCACTGAAAAGGAAGTTTCACCAACTGGCCTTTCTGGGCTCAGACTGCCATTACTTATCTGGCAAGGCCCTGAAGCCAAGCTGGGATTCTGCGCATACTTCCCATTGTGAAGGCTTGAGCCACTGCTGTCCACATAATGCCTGCTTTGTGCCTTCTGACCGATTTCTGATAAGCCTTCCTTTTTGATGCATTTGTGGCTTCTATTTAGGTCCTGAAGGAGGAGGAAAGAAATGTAGCTGAATTTTTTTGGTTTCAGGTAAATAGCTATATAGGCTCTCTATGCATTAGCAGAGTTGACAGAGAAAGAGAGAGCATATGAATCAACAAACCATTTTGGTTTTCTAGCATGGATCAGCCTCATGATAAATACCACCTTCAAGAGAGTCATCTCAGTTCCTAAGAAACCTGAGAGTTCAGACTATTTAAGTCTTCAAGTTGGTCATTAAGTCAGGATGAAAAAGGAGTAAAGCCAGGTGTGGTGGCACATGCCTTTAATCCCATCACTCCAGAGGCTAATGCCATGAGTTCAAGGCCAGCTGAGGCTAGAGTGAGACCATTCTTAAAAAAATAAAATAAAAAAGGAGAATGTATTTAAAGAAGCAGAGGTGCTGTCTGCCATTCCACATGGAGAGGGAACCCAAGATGGGCCAATGGACCCACCACAGTTTTAACAGATTCTTAACGTGTAATGACTACTTTTTTGGGAACTAAACTTCCATAAGGTTCATCTGTGCTATATTTGTTTACTAGAAAATGTCTAAGATCTAGAACCAAAGCCTCATCTTTTAACTAGAACTCCTTTCTCAGTCTCTTAATATTATTAAGTTTAACATTTAAGAAAAAACTGCTAACTAGAAGTCATTCCTGAAATTACCTGAGAGAATTATAAGCATTAAAAAGAAAAGGAATAAAGTCGGGCGTGGTGGTGCATTTGGGAGGCAGAGGTAGGAGGATCACCATGAGTTCAAGGCCACCCCGAGACTACATAGTGAATTCCAGGTCAGCCTGGACTAGAGCGAGACCCTACCTCGAAAAACCAAAAAAAAAAAAAAAAGGAATAGATTAGGCATGAAAAGCTTTTTTTTAAAAGAAAGCAAAAACAGTATTAACAATTCTAAAACTCCCGTTTCAATTATTAAATTTTTAAACTTTTTGACAGCTTCCATAATTATAGACAACAAACCATGATAATTCCCTCCCCACCCCCACTTTCCCTCTCTCAAATCCACCCTCCATCCTACCCCCTCCTCTCTGTTTCGATTTTTGAATATACCTGAGGATTAAATCTGGAAGCTCTGTCAAATTGTTTACTCCAGGAAGGAGTCCTCAAGTCAGGTTGATCTTCAGTCTTGGCCTGATATCCTAGAGAAAAACTTTAATTAAATTATCTTTGTACAAACTTGTTCCTGAAGAAAAATATTAGGTTATTTCTTACACGTAAAAGCAAATGTATGCTGACAGTTTGTCTAACACACACACTCACACTCTGTAGATATTTATTCATGTGTCTTCTCTACATCTCCTTCCCTCTCAAAAGCACAGTCAACAGCTCACCACTGAACGTGCTAGTTTCAATTCTCTCAAAGCTGTCTTTACACAACAGGGTAACTACAGTCAAGTCCTATGGCCACGCGCTGTTGATAGGAAACCAAATGCAACACCCACGCTTTAAAAATGGCCTGTTTTCCATGTAGGATAAAAACAAACACTTCCCTAAATTTTATAGACTTTATAGTACTTCCATTAAAGCTTTTTTTTTTTTTTGCATAGGACCAAACAGATTATAAGAAAGCAAAATGGAACAAAGGAAAGAGAGAAAAACCTAGATTTAAATTACAAATTTTAGGTAAGTTATTAACCAAACTTCAGTTTTCTTTTAGATAATAAGCAGACTTTGAAATCAGTTGGTCCTAGGTTCAAATTCTAACAGATTTGAATAATACTCATACTTCCATTAAGTCATATTTCCTTTTCCTATAAGATGAGAATGATATTACCTAGTTTATAAATGGAGTTTCAAGAACCAGGGTACATAACTAATCCTTAATTATGTGGGACTGAATACAAGCAGGACATGACATGTCTCCTTCCCAGTCCTCCTCAGACTTTCTGGGGAACAGTTTTTCCTCTGGAGGCACAGAGAAGCACCACTGACATCTCAGTGAGTCTGCCCTTCTCCTACTACTTCCTTTCGAAGAGGAGACAGAATAAACACAATCAGAACTCACAGTTCAGAATTGGTTTTCTGGGCTAGAGACATGGCTCAGCTAAAAGTTAAAGGTGCTTGCTTGCAAAGCCTGACAGTCTGGGTTTGAGTCCCCAGTACACCCATACAGCCAGATGCACAAAGTGGCACATGCATCTGGAGTTCATCTGTAGTGGCAATAGGTCCTAGAGTATCTGTATTCATAACTCACTCTCAAATAAATAAAAATATTTTTTTAAAGTTGGTTTCCCTCTCATAAAAGAAAAATGGGCTAATTTAGCAGGTCATTTAGGACACCAAACCATTCCTTCCACCTTGACCAACTTCACTGTAGGCAAAGAGAAATGGCACTATCTTTGCAAGAGCAATGGCAGAATTATGCCAATAAACACAATTCTTAAGCCCATGTAATTTACATTTTTTTTTGTAATTTACATGTTGAGTTTTTATGCTTTCATCTTTTTATAGGACTTGTCAGCCCTGTGGTTTTTTTTTTGTTGTTGTTGTTGCCAATTTTTAAAACTTTTTTTTACAGTAAAAAGTCCTTATTTATATAATCTCAAACCTAAGCTAGGATTATAGTGCTATTAAATTGGGAATCGTGTTTCTTTTGAGAGACTGATAATTATGTTTCTTACCACATTCCACTGGTTTATCATCGAAACACAAGTGTCTAACTTCAGGGTCACTGCTGTGGCAGCTACTAGGGTCCTGGAGAGAGTTCTTTCCACTGCTACACTCTGTGCTTGGCATCTGCCTCTGTAAACATGTGGAATAGTGCAGCCCTGCCATGGACAGCATGCCCTGAATAGCTTCTTCCTCTGGACTCGTCGAGGTAGCACATTCCCTAAGAAGCAGGTGATCCAAAAAAGATTAAATGTCTATTTTATTTTTAAAGTAAAAACATGTTTCCACAGCATTTACATCACGATGTAAAACAACATCAGCAAGCCTACCTTTTTTTTTTTTTAATTTAATATTTATTGTCCATAATGAGTTACATTATTTAGTGGGCAAACCATGCGTTGTTATCCCGACTTCCCCAATTCCCCCCCTCCCCATCCCTGATCAGTTGTATATCCTCCTTCGTGGGCTGTCTGTATTAGTCCTTGTGGCAAGGGATCCTGTATATCTTAGTACTCATCTCGTTTTAATTGTCCATCATGCGTTACATTATTTAATGGGCAAACAATGAGTTGTTATCCCCCGTTCCCCAATACCCCTCTTCCCCATCCCCGATCAACTGGGTATCCTCCTCCTTGGGTAGTCTGGATCAGTCCTTGGGGCAGGGGACCATGGATAGCCTAGGAGACAGCCGGTTCTGCCGGCCTTAGGGTGTTGCTACTGAGGGCGGCCATGACTTTGGGTATTCTCCCCCACCAAAGCTCTCACAATTTTCCGCCCCCTCTTCCGCTCAGTTCCCTGAGTCATGGTGGGTGAGTATTAAGGCTGTTTTATTGTTGAGATCTTAGGGGTCTCTGTACTTCTGATTTAGGTTTTCTTGAAAATCATTGGCTTATCCTTTGTTGGCTGGTTGGCATCAGCAAGCCTACCTTTTAATTGGAATTTCACTTCTAGATGGCTTCTGGCTCTTCTGAAGGAAGTTCCTTACTCTATCTGATTCCTCCTTAAAGTGTGATGTTATTTCATGTTTCTTTTCATCACCTGAACTTTCAGACTCTTCAGTGGTAAAATTAATTTTCTGAAATAATTATATAGAAATAAAGGTATATAAGAAAGTGATCAAGGCTTCACAGTCTAATCAAAAGAAAGTTTATCCAGGTAGGGAAAATTAGGATCTTAATTATCATAGAATTAGTTCTGTATAATCAAAAACTTAAAACCTTTAGCAACTATAGTTACCTACTACTTGAATATACAACTACCGTCTAGGCTTTTTTGATGTAAATAAAATTTAACTTGTGATAAATATGAACTGCAACAAGAATAGTATATACAGAAGTCTCAAAAAAAAAAAAAGTCTCTTCTTCCACCCTTACCAAAGCTGCTTATGAGACATGATCAGTCACAGGACAGTGTCCACCCACTACAGGAAGACGCTGTTTTGCACAGTCAGAGACAAGCTTTGGGAAAAGCTGTCATCTGCCCTTCCCAGGTGAAGATACGCTAGCATTTACCCCCCTCAGCGACTTAATCTTGGGGTCCATACCAGTGCAGTGCAATCAGGCCCAGAGTCTTCTGAGTCAGAAAGGTCAGAACATTCTGATGATCGGTTCCTGAGCTCGGCTTTCACACTCGTAAAAAACCCTGACAGAGAGAAAATCATTGGATGATCTCCGAAGCCCAACCAATTTCAAGATGCCTTCCCAGCGCCTTGCTCTACCCTTTCTTTCCCACTGCTTTCATTTCCACCATCTCTTTCTCCCTAACTGACTAAGATACAGACTGATAAGCATGTTCTTAAAATGGTTATGGAATTTCTGGAAAAGAGCTAATGAAAGCTGAAATTAACAAGATGTTTTTTTAAAAAAAATTAGGGCTGGAGAGATGGCTCAGCAGTTAAGACACCTGCCTGTAAAGCCTAACAACCCTGGCTCAATTCCCCAGTACCCACGTAAAGCCAGATGCCCAAAGTGGCACATGCATCTGGAGTTCATTTGTAGCATTGGAGGCCTTTTCTCTATGTCTTCTCTCTCACACTCTCTCTTTGCTTGCATATAATAAAAATATTTTTAAAAATTGTATTTATTTGCAACTGGATGGGGTGGTGCAGAGAGCCTCTTGCCACCACTAATGAACTCCCAAATCATGCACCACTTTGTGCGTGTGGCTTTCTATTATGGGTACTGGGAAACTGACCCTGGACTATCCGGCTTTACAAGCAAGTGCCTTTACACACTAAGCCATTTCCCCAGCACTGCATGAGTTTTCTTACTAGAGAACA
Organism: Zapus hudsonius; assembly: GCA_004024765.1. Classification (NCBI taxonomy): domain Eukaryota; kingdom Metazoa; phylum Chordata; class Mammalia; order Rodentia; family Dipodidae; genus Zapus; species Zapus hudsonius. Next base: position 46,040 of record PVHP010004413.1, on the reverse strand, counting down.
AAAAGATAACTCTCAAACCTAAGATACATTAACACGGATAGTGAATTCAACCATCTTATAATCTGGCTCTCTCTGCTTTCTCTCCCACAAGGCACTGTCACACAGTAACTGTCCCATCAACTCTGTGACATGTGACATGTGAATCAAGGCAGAATCATCAACTACAGAAGGAACAAATTTACCTGAACTAGTGAGGGCTAAGATGTTTAAGATGGATTAAAAATTGTTATCTGTAATACTCATTAAGTGTAAAAAATTCATTTTAATTACTTTTTAAATAGAATAGTATATGGACTTCTTGAGAAATGTTAAGAAACTAAGATTTTATTCAAGGGAGAAAGACTTCAAGGAGGAGGTCTTGCTATGGTGCTGGATATCACTATTGCTTAATTTGATAACCAATTAACCCAGTAGAGGCCTTCTCGTCAATACACAATCAAGTAGTACCACACTGAGTTCCCAATAGCTGCAGATCAGCCAACCACATGTCTCCTAATTCTGAAAATATATATATATATATATATATATATATATATATATATATATATGTTAGCAAAAAATATATGTGAAATTGCATTAAGTTTTCAACTTTCATTTTTTTGGGGGGAGAGTAGAGGCCATAAAATTTATGAGTTTTTAAATAACCCATGCTCATGCAAGCAACTCTAATTTAACTAAGTGGATCACATTAAAAGAAGACATGATGGGCTGGGGAGATGGCTCAGTGTTTAAAGGCGCTTGCTTGCAAAGCCTGAAGGCCCGGGTACAATTCCCCAGTTCTCACATAAAGCCAGGTACACAAAGTGATGCATGTGTTTGGAGTTTGTTTGCAGTGGCAAGAGGCCCTGACATGCCCATAATCACCCTTTCTTTCTCTGCTTATAAGTAAATAAAAATATTTTTAGTAAATTTAAAATTAGCAGGTATATTTCTCCACTGTCACATGAACAAAGCACAGATCTTTAAAATAAGGGTTCCAACAAACATACTGTTAAGTGGCTTTTGGGATTCTTTACTTTCTGCCCCCTCTCCTCCTGAACTCTCTTCTGTTTTCATGGTGGCATTCTTGGTTGGCCTCTTGTCCTCTTCATTTTCACTGTCTGCTGTATAAAGGCTCTGATCTGCAAAGGGCTGTCTCTCATCTCTGTATGGAGGAAAAGAGTCAAGTCAGAAGTAGTGCAGGGCTCTGTATCCCCTTCTCCTCCTTTTACAGACCCTTTCCCACTGTACAGTATGAAGTAGGGACAAAGTGACTGAATCGGGTCATCTGATACTCGTCCACTTTTCTTACTTAATTATCCTCCCATTTGTCAGCAGCAGCCGCAGGTCATTATCTTTTGCTCTCCATTCAGGGACCGTGGAAGATGGCTGGAGGTGCTTGTTGAATTTCCCATTCAGTTTAGAGCTCAAGACGTCCTTAAAGAATGAAAGTAGAACAGACTTAATCTCCACCCTCAGGCACAACTGCTCAACTGAAAAAGCCTGCGCTCAGGGCCCTGCCTTGCAGAGCGGTAGACAGCCTCCTAGGTCTGGGAATAAGGCAGCGGTCCCATACTCAGAATGGCTCATCATTCAGGAGGGCTATTAGCAATGAAATACATTCTGTCAGACAGAATATAAACTCTGCATAAAGCAAACTGAAACAAAGGTCATTCTTGTAGAAGCTCAAGAGCTGGAGCCACATAGCCTCATCTATTTTCCTTTTCCTCTCCAGTTTCTCCCAGCTGATTGGAAGATGCAGCTGCAGGGCTTCCCACTGACCCTAACCTTGTCCCCTCACCTTCCCTTTCAGCAGCCAGACTGCTGTCACCAGGCTCAAAGGCCACCACCATGTGACAAAGACACAACAGTAGCTGGTTTTCAACATGTAAGAGAGATTATTTCCTTTTAGAGATTTTTTTTTTTCCCTTGATAAATAGAACCTTTCAAAATAAGTTTTCTGAGCTGGGGTAACGGTTGCACACGCCTTCAGCCCCAGCACTCAGGAGGTTGAGATAGTGAGTTCGCAGCCAGCCTAGAGGCAGACTGAGTTCCAGGTCAGCCTGGGCTGGCATGTCACCCTGCCTCAAAAACAAACAAACAAAAAACTAAACTAAAGCTTCTTTAAGTTCAGAGATACCCCTCTTGTTCATTATATATTAGTGCTTATCCTCTGCTTAAGATGTCTAATTACAAATGATGTAAATCCTATCACATACTCATCAGCATGTTTTCTAAAGGCAGCACAGTGATTTCACATTGCCTCCCACTCTCCTCTCTGTCCAGTGAACTAGCACTTCTCCAACTTAAATTGGTTTATTCTAACAGTTTCCAAGTCTAACAGTCAGAATGGTGCTTTTGCCTCAAGAACGGGCTTTGTGGGGCTGGAGAAATGGCTTAGCAGTTAAGGCCTTTGCCTGCAAAGCAGAAGGACCTGAGTTTGATTCCCCAGGACCCATGTAAAATCCAGATACACAAGGTAGCATATGCGTCTGGAGTTCGTTTTCAGTGGCTGGAGGCTCTGGCATGCCCATTCTCTCTCTCTCTCTCAAATAAATAATAAATAAAATGTTTTAAGGGCTGGAGAGATTATTTAGTGGCTAAGGCGCTTGCCTACAGCACCAAACGACCTGGGTTCGATTCCACATTACCCACGTAAAGGCAGATACACAAAGTGGTTCAGTGGCTGAAGCCCTTGGTATGCCTGTTCTCTCTCTGCCTCTCTTCTCTCTGCTTCTCTCTACTTGTGAATAAATAAATAAATATTTTTAAAAAGGTTAGGCTTTCTGTATTTGCCCTCTTCTGCCTGTAATAATTCAAAACTGGGTATCACCTGGCTTCCTTTTAAATTGTTAGTTCAAACATCACCATCTGAAAGACACTCTGACCATTATCAGCTAAAGCAGCCAGCCATTCTATCTCTCTACTACTCTATTGTTCTGGGCTCCTTCAAAACACTTAGTATATGAAATTACTTACATTATGTTGAGACAGTCTCATTATGAAGCCCAGGCTGCCCTGGAACTCTGTGTAGGTCAGGCTATTCTCAAACTTGTTGAAATCCTTTCTCAACCTCCCAAGTATTAGGATTACAGGCCTGTGCCATCATGGCCAGCATGAAATAATTGTCTTAATGTTATGGTCCCATCTGCCAATTTGAACTTTGATAAAAGCTTCATTAGGCAGGGGACTTGGGATGATCACTCTGCCAACTTCAGAGTCCAGAAGAGCACATGGTTCTTGGTAAAAACATAATAAACATGTCAGCAAGTGAGATCTTAAATCTACAATGATGGCTAGAAATATTAGATTTTGGGATCTGTCATAAGCACAAGTATTAACTGACCTCCATAAATCTACAATAAAGATTGCATATCAAGAACAGACTTTTTATGATTCTATTAAAGAAGTTTATTTTTCTATCACAATATAAGATACTTGCCTCTTCCCACGGACACATCTCTAATCTTTTGAGGACCTCCCTTGTATGGAGCTCAAGGATGTCTAGGTTAGAAGGAGTTCGGACATTATGATCTCGAAGTTTCCTCATCTTTCGTCTGGAATGGTATGGGGAAGTTGCTTCATTTGAGGATCGTGAAACTGGACACACAGTAGTAATTCCCTGAGATTTAACTGGTTTGCCGTTTTCTTCCTTTAAGAATTAAATTTAGAGTGTGTTTTAAGATAAGGCTACTATACATATACCTAACTAAATGATTAATCATAAAAATATTTTAAAAACAAAAAAACCTCTTATTTTCATCATTTAAAAAAAAAGACCAACTGGGCATAGTGGCACAAGCCTTTAATTTCAGCACTTAGGAGGCAGAGTTAAGAGGATCACTGAGTTTGAGGCCAATCTGGGACTCCATAGTGAATTCCATCAGTCTGGGGTAGATTGAGACCTACCTCAGAAAACAAAACAAAAGAAGAGGGGGGAGAGAAGAGAGAAGAGAGGAAAGAGAAGAGAGAGAGGAAAGAGAAGAGAGAGAGGAAAGAGAAGAGAGGAGAGAGGAGAAGAGAGGAGAGAGGAGAAGAGAGGAGAGAGGAGAAGAGAGGAGAGAGGAGAGAGGAGAGGAGGGAGGGAAGGAAGGAGGGAGAGAGAGAGAGAGAGAGCAATCTAAAGCCTCAGCTTTCCTGAGACCTTCATTCCTTATTCTCTTTCTCCCCTATATAATATGCTGAGAACACATTTCCTTGATTTACTTTTGAGGGAGTGTCTCTGTGCAGCCCCAGCTGGCCTCAAACTCACAATCCTCATGCCTCAGCCTTCTAAGTGCTAGGACTATAAGTACCCACCACCACACCCAGCTTACCACCTTAAATTTGTACTATTAAACTGGAGTTGACATATTTTTCAGAAATATTTCCACTTGTTCAACTATTATATTTTACTTAGGGAAGATTAAAAAAAATTTCATGACTTGTACCTGTCTTATTGAGTTTATTCTATTTTGGTTGTTACTATGAATGACAAACACACACACTTTTTTTCACTGTTATATTATTATATATGTTTTGTATATAAACATACCTACATACATTTAAGGTCAAACTTTTTGTTTTGTTTTCCCAGGTAGGGTCTCACTCTAGCCCAGGCTGACCTGGAATTTACTATGTAGTCTCAGGCTGGCCTCAAACTCACAGTGATCCTCCTACCTCTGCCTTTGTGCTGGGATCAAAGGTGCATGCCACCACACCTGGCCAAACTTTTGATATTAAACCCATTTACATGCAATTACAATCATTCTTATTTTTCATCTTTCTACTATATCTGAAAACACTGAAAAATAGATGACCTATTCTATCCATGGATATTAAACCAGCATTTTAATATTTCTTAGATGTGTACCTCTTTCAATTCCTTAAACACAGTCCTAATGTGAGCTGTTAAATTACCAGTTGGAGCCCAGGCATGGTGGTACATGCCTTTAATCCCAGCACTTGGGAGGCAGAGGTAGGAGGATCACTATGAGTTTGAGGCCACCCTGAGACTACATAGTGAATTCCAGGTCAGCCTGGGCTAGAGTGAGACCCTACCTCGAAAAACAAAACAATAAATAAAAAATACCAGTTCTCCTCCCCTGAATTTTCCCATTCCTCCACAGAATTTTCTCTTGGTTCAAACTACACACTGACCTGGCCATGTTCCTGAAGAAGTACTTTAATGACCCTCTCCCACTTTTTAATACTACAACAGATCTAAATTAATAAACTTAAACTTCTACTCACAGATTTTATGGACTTTTATCAAAGGCCATTTACCAGCTTACCAGCTGCTTCAACATTTTCAGCCAGGGGTCTTTCCCTTTCAAAACCCCACTTACCTCAGCCTTACACCCTACAGTTTTTCTTTCCTCTTAATTATTTAATATGTATTGATCTCTGAGTAACTAAAATTAATTGAATGTTCATATTATACGATGACTTAAAAAAAACCTTTTGGAAGAACCTAAAAAATGCAAAGTAAACTGGCACCTGCATCTTTCTTATTACTTCATTACAACACAGTGTTCTCACTTTCCTCCAGGATTTCAGAAACCTGAAAATCTGAAGCCCTGTTAAGACTCAGCTCCTTCTGTTCTTTCAAATGAGTCAGTATTTTAAATGGTTGCAACATGATGTTGATCCACTTGGTTCTCAAGGCAATCAACAAGCAAACACTTAGGTGATTGTTTCTACACTTACCTCTATTGCTCGAATTACTTTAGAAAGTTCCTTAATAAGATGTCCAGGTCTAACATTGTCTGGAATTTCAAAGGCATGTTCAGATACAAGCTGTAGTTAGATTAATAAAGAAAAAATTACTTAAATATGTAAAAAAAACTAATTTATTAAACCAATTTTAGGATTCTCTATAATTTATAGGCACAGATAGTATAAGTTCAGCCTCGAGTTCATGTAGTGGTATAATGCCACTTCTTAGTCTGAATGAAAAATGGACTTGTTTCACAGTGAAAGTCACTTTATATCTACTTATTATTCAATTCCTACTGTAATTCTAACTTAATTCATACATACATAAGGATTTCTATGGGAACCACAAAAGTAACCCTAGTTTCTCATGGGAAGTTTAATTTGAATAAATTTGGATGAAACAATTTTAATCAAAATCAAAATGAGACCAGGCATGGTAGTGTACGCCTTTAATCACAGCATTTGGGAGGCAGAGGTGGGAGGATCCCTGTGAGTTTGAGGCCAGCCTAGAACTACAGAATGTGTTCCAGGTTAGCCTGGATTAGAGTGAGACCTTACCTCAAAAAACCAAAACAAATAAACAAAACAAAACAAAAAAATGAGAAATGAATTGCTAAGTTACTATATATTGAAATGGAAACTAATGTCATTTCTCTTTTCAAATATTAATCTCTATATCTAAGAATGTTCATTTTTAGACACATATTAGTGTCTGCTATTGCTTTTTACTTTCTACTTGGTATAACATATTAAAACAAATTAGTTACAGTAATACTAATAGTGCTAACTTTGTGTTCTGATACTGTTAGGTACCTTACAAACACTATGTCATCCCTTCAATAACAGTATGGCACAGCTACTTCAGGATGAGTACTTCTCAGTGTTTTGGATTTTGGAGCACTTCAGATGCTCCAGATAACTCAGCAGTTAAAGGAGCTTGCTTGCAAAACCTGATGGCCCAGATTCAATTCCCAGTATCCATATAAAATCAGATGCACAAGGTGTCGCATGTATCTGGAGTTTGTAGTGGCAGGAAGCCATGGTGCACCTATATTCTCTCTCTGTCTCTCTCTTTTGTTCTGTTTGCCTCTTAAATATTAAAAAAAAAAAGAAAAAGAAAAGAATCACCAAGAGTGTTTTTTAGAATCAGATCTGTAATTTCTTGAGTAAGATGCAGGAGTTTGAGTTTTCAAAAGTTCTACAGGCATGGCTGGAGAGATAGCTCAGTGAATAAAGTGCTCGTCATTCAAGCAGGAGTACCCGAGTGGGATCCTCAGACCCCATTGAACAAAAGCTGGAAGCCATGGTGGGCTTCTGTAATCCCAGAAGCTGATACTGATAAAGAGATAGGAGGCAGAGGCATGAGAAAAATGTCTTGAAATCTTGTGGTGTGGTGAGCGTAGCAAAGTTTGATGGTTAGTCAAAATTTAAGAGGTTCAGAATAAGCCATATGGAAACCTTCTTTGGATAATGGCACACCCAGTAGCCATAGATTGTTACTAGAAAAATCTCAGTGCCAGGGATGGGATACCTTCCAGCAAGTTGTTGGCCAAGGAAGGTCTTGAGACCCCCAAAACATCACAGGCCATTGTCAATGAAGACTTTTTTTTGTTTGTTTTTTTGGTTTTCGAGGTAGGGTCTCTAGCCCAGGCTGACCTGGAATTCACTATGTAGTCTCAGGGTGGCCTTGAACTCATGGTGATCCTCCTACCTTTGCCTCCTGAGTGCTGGGATTAAAGGCGTGTACTACCACATCTGGCAAAGACCTTATTGTTGAAGACCACATATTGCTTGGGCTTCATGTCATTGAGAAATCAAGCTGGAGCTGAGCTGGAAGCCTCCTCCCTGTTAACCAGCTGACAGAAAGCTAGAAAAAAACTATGGCTGCCTGCAGCCCTCTGAGAGAGAGAAGTCATCATTGATGGTGAGCAGCATTGGGCCTCGTAAGCCTTAAGACAGGCCAGACAGGCCAAATGTGCAATAGTGGCATGTCTATTGTGGGGAAAACCAATTGCTCTCTAATTGGACTGGAGGCCTGCTCCATGGGAGGGAATACATGTCTGGTACTGAAGACCTAGTCAGAAGCCTATGGTGGATGGTGGGGGGGGGGGAGGTCACGAGCCCCAAGGGAGTAATGTCTGCTATTGTCTGGCTAAATACATATATTATGCCAACCAAACTGACCTTATATGCACCTTTTTTAAAATGTTCATACCCATATAATAATGCTACTCTACTTTTGGCTAGAGAAATTCATCTTTTCAAATGGTGGTGACCACTGGGATAACTCAAAAGACATCCTAGTGCTGAGAAGAAATGACAGTGGAGTATCAACACTGGGACATCTCTATTACACTTTCCAAGGTTCAAGGTGTAATATGGAAAGACTGTAAGAGCCAATGGAAGGGTAGGACTGCTTCCAACGCAAACTTCCAGACACAAAACGGTCTTGATATTCATGATTTTGCAGTGCCTGATAACATCAACATAATATATATATGGAAAAAAAAAGATGATACCAAAACAAAATAGAGACTAATGAGAGGGGGAGGAGATATGAGGAATGATGGGGAGGGAATTATAGTGGATTGTTGTCTATAATTATGGAAGCTATCAATAAAAAGTTTAAAAAAAAAAAAGCTGGAAGTCATGATGGGCTTCTGTAATCCCAGAACACTGACACAGAAGGAGAGATATGAGGCAGAAACAGGAGAAGAATGTCTTAGAATCTCTGGCATGGTGAGCACAGCAATGAAGAAACCCTGCCTCAAATGAGGTGGACGGGTGAGGACCAACCTGAAAGCTGCCCTCTGACCTCTGACCTCTGACACAGGCCATAGTATGCATGTGCCTGCACTCACATGCTCACACTCAATTTTTTTTTTAGTTTGTCCATTTTTTGTTAAAGCTCTGAGGTAGTTTTAAATATATATATATATATATATATATATATATATTTTAAATATATATTTATTGTCCATAATGAGTTACATTACTTAGTGGGCAAACCATGCGTTGTTATCCCAAATTCCCCAATTCCCCCCCTCCCCCTCCCTGATCAGTTGGATATCCTCCTCCGTGGGCTGTCTGTATTAGTCCTTGTGGCAAGGGATCCTGGATATCCTAGTACTCAGCCCATCACACTCAACTTTTATTGTTGTTAAACTGTAAAAGTTTCAAAGGTCTAAAGGCGATGCTGATAAACACACACACATCTGAGAGCCACTCATGTAAAGCTTCCATCAGGAAACAAATCAGTTTTTCACAACACCTGCTTCCTTTTGTTTCTATTGTGTTAGCTGTTAGCTTGCTTATGCATTTCCTTCTTGACTAGATGAGCAAGTCTGACAGCAGAAGACAAGCTTTAATTTTCCTGAGTGTTTTCTACAGTGCGTTGCTCTAGTGGATACGGAGCAATGATGATAAAGAAAAAGGGAGTTTGCAATTACTGGGACTGTAGTCTATTAATTATTATCATCCAGTATCTCTTAACAGAATTCTTACTTCAAGTGGGCATCCAAGAAATATGGAAATCACTAGCTCACACATTTCTCATTTATTAAAGTATGATTGCGTGCAAAGTTCCATCGAACTGAAATAAAAGTGAAACAGATGGCCCTGATTCTTCAAGAGCTCAAAAACTTAGAGAAGAGGACATGACTACATTATACACACTAATTTTAAACCCACTAGCACAAGAAATATGCTATGGAAGCATAAGGGAAGAAACATTAATTCCAATACAGATCTGGAATGAATGAGTTTGTAAGAAGCAGAGAGGCTGAAAGGCTCAAGTGCAAAGAACCAGACCTCAGTTTAGAGCCTTGCCTCCACTTTCCCATCACTTGAATGTAACTACAGCACGGTGGTGAAAGGAAGAGGTTTCACCTTCTCGATCCACCAGTTTTTCTAGGAAATTACTTCAATAGAAGTATGCTGAGTACCCAGTCTCCTTTCAACCACATTGAGAACTAAATGAGATCATGCAAATAAAGTCTTTGAAGAACAGGCTTAGCACAGTGTAAGAGCACGGTGTTGTTATTTGTTTGCTTTGAGTTTTTTGTTTTGTTTTTGAAAACAGCATCTCATCTAGCCCAGGCTGGTGTCAAACTCACTATGTAGTTTCAAGGGTAACTTTAAGCTTCTGGTCCTTCTGCCTCCATCCCCAAGTGCTGGGATTATATGCACGCACCACCATGCCCAGGGCTTTGTGTGTGCAAGGCATGTACTCTTACATCTCTAGCCCTGTGCTATGTATTATTCTGTATCTGCATGTTTATTTCTTACTATTCTAAGTACACATGAATATTGTGAATTCTTCATTCTCATAAATATAATCTTGCCGCCTAAGGAACAATAACAACAACTTACTTCTTTTTTCATCCATAACTTTAAAGCAGTGTGCAGTGCTTTCACTCCCTGTACTAGGTAAGTTGGAGGCTGGAAGCCATCTTCTCTCAGTTCTGTAGGAACGAAGGCAGGGAAAGCAGTTAAAGCGTTCTGAACATAAAAGAATTAACTTGAGGCAATAAAAAATAAGTGGGCTATTAAATAATCAATTTAAATGGCAAAAAAGAAAAAGAACTAGCACATTAAATGTAATGATACTATATACTTCACATATAAAAATTACAGAAAAGTTTCAAGTAAAATGAGAGAAAGCTGGGGGCTGAGGACCTGGCTCAGTGTGGAAGCGCACTGGCTGTGCAGGCATGAGGATTGACTGCACATGCCTGGAAACCTAGCATCGAGCAGAGCAGGGACAAGGATCACTAAGGCTCTCTAATCAGTCACTCTATAATAATGAAAAATAAAAAGTAAATAAAACAGTGAGCTTCAGGTGCAGTGAGATACTTTATCTCCAGGAAACAAAGAAGAGCAATAGAGGACATGGACACTCTCTTCTGGCTCCACACACATGCCCATGGGGCTCATGCATCTGCACATGCAAGCACTGTGCACACATGCATGTGCACACACCACATAGCTCACACTCACACCAAAACTTTTAAAAATCTAAATTTAAAAACAGGCACTGTGAAAGGAGCTTGCTTGAAAAGCCTGCCAGCCTGGGTTTGATTTCCCAGCACCCATGAGCCCCATACTCACTCACTCTCTTTCTCTCTCCTTGCTAATAAATAAAATACTATTTTTCAAATTTTAAACTGGGATAGCTATCTATATATTCTTTAATAGAGGTTATTTCATCACAATCCAAAATTCAATTCACTAGAACGACAAACATTTAACATTTGCTCAATAAGATATCCTGAAATATTATAGGAAGCAATAATTAAAATTATAAAATAAAGCAAGCAGTTTCACATCACAGTGGAAGATTTCTAGCACAAACAGCAAGAGTGGAAAGAGAAACAGAAAGATATATATTAAGTTTGAGCACTATAAGACTTAATTCCACAGCTATAAATAATACATGGCAATTGCATCATACAAATTCTTTTCAAATGTACACAGCACATGTGCAAAGATGATCCATATCCTAGGACCATAATCAGGTCTCAACAAATGTCTAAAGATCTAAGTTACCTATATGCTCAAATGGGGACATCAATACAGCTATCAGTTAACAGATAAGTATCCCCAGTGTTTAGAACTGAAAAACACAGGTGTTAAGAAAACAGACTACTAAATAACAGATTTTTTAAAAAAGTATTGGAAATCAGAAAATATGCTAGCTAAACAATTATGAAAGCACACGTGGCATATTATACACAGGGAAATGTATAATCTTAAATATTTATGTTAGGGTAAAAACCTTGAAACTTAATGAGTTGAGGACCCACTGAAATGTTTAAAAATGACAGGCATAGTGGGTTCACATTTACAATCCCAGCACTTTGGTGGTTGAAGCAGGAGGATGACATGAGTTAAGAGGCCAGATTGGGCTACATAGTAAGTTGCAAACCCGGGCTACAACAGGAGACCCTGCGGAGAGGAAGGACAGGAAACAGAAAGCAGAAGCGAGAGGAAGCACCAATTTCCAACAGCAAAAATGAGAAATGAAACATTTCAGGAAGCATGACTATGTCAACCCATATAAAAATATGATGTGTCCATTTCTAGAGATTTGTCATTTTGATAAACTTTTAGTCCATTCTGGACTTACAAAAATCTAAAAAATCTTAATAGTCCTAAGTGTGGTAGTGAGGACTGAACCTAGAGCCTCATGCATGCTAGGCAGATGCTCTACCACTGAGCTATCTCTATAGCCCCTTTTTCCTTTCAATTTTGTGATAAGACTAGCCCTGAACTTGCAATCCTCCTGCTTAGTTTCTCAAGTAACTAAACTGACAGGCCTGCATCTCTAGGCCAAGCTAAAAACTTACTTCTCTACAGTTGAAGCAACCAGCATTGAGTTGGTTTGTATGCAAACTAGTGAATTAAACTAGTTGGTATAATGATTGTAATGGTGATGATGGGTTAAGCATTTAGTCTCAAGGACATGAAATCATTCCCCTAATTATGTTTTATACATCTATGTGCTATGTTCACTGGTATGAATGCAGGCATGTGCATGCCATGGTAGGCATGTAGAGGTCTGTCCTCACCTTCCACCTTGCTTGAGGCAAGGTTTCTTCTCATTGTTCACAAGTATGAATGCAAGACTAGCTGGCACGTGAGCTTCTAGGTGATACTCCTGCCTCCATTTCCCTTCCTTCCCTCAGTGTGCAGGGAATTAAAGACACTAGCATTATAGCACGTCTTTATGGGTTCTAGGGATCTGAACTCAGGTACTTACATTTGCATGGCAGGCCCTTTATCCACTGAGCCATCTCCCCAGCCCTACTACCCAAGTTTGTTAAGGCAAATATTTCAGAACAAATGTTAGATAACAGCCTCTGGACACCAAGTGTATTTTTGAGATGTACAAATGTGTGTAGGCCACTAGACCACTAGAAAATGAGGACTTCTGAGAATAACCTATATAGGGTTTTATATACCTGATTTCAAAGAATGGAGAGGGAGGTTATTCACTAGACTCTAATTTATGAAAAAGTTCTTGGCAGAGGATGGAGACAGGAATACATACTGTGGGGGGGCAGGGCTAGGAAGCTGGTTCACAGTGGATAAAACACTTATCACACAAGTTTGAGGACCAGAGTTTAGATTCCAAGCACCAATATAAATGCTGGGTAGGTATGACAGACCACCTAAAACCCCAGGGCTCAGAAGGTGAGGAGAGAATATCCCTGAGACAACTGGCTGGCTACCTAGACTAGCCCAATCAGCAATCTCTGGGTCCAAGTGAAAGACCCTACATCGGTAAATTAAAAGTGGAGAATGGATTGCTGGGCATGGTGGTACACACCTTTAATCCCAGCACTCAGGAGGCAGAGATAGGAGGATCACAGTGAGTTCAAGGCCACCTTGAGACTACATAGTGAATTCCAGGTCAGCCTGGACTAGAGGGAGACCCTACCTAGAAAAACTAAAAGAGTGGAGAATGGGTACTGGGAAAATAGCTAAGCAGTTAAAGGCACGGGCTTGCAAAGTCTGCTGGCCCAGGCTTAATTTTCAAGCCACCCACATAAGTGGGAGGCAAAATGTGGCATAAGCACCTGGCATTTATTTGCAGTAGCAGGAGGTCCTGGTACACCCATATACACACACACCTTTTAAAAAGTGGAGAATGGACCAGGCTTGGTGGTGTACACTTTTAATCCCAGCACTCAGGAGGTAGAGGTAGAATCGCCATGAATTCAAGTCCACCCTGAGACTTCATAGTCAGCCCAGGCTAGAGTGAGACCCTACCTCAAAAAACAAAAACAAACAAATAAACAAAAAGATAGAGAATGGGAGGCCAGGGAAATGGCTCAGCAGTTAAAAGTGCTTGCTTGTTTACAAAGCCTGCTAACCTAAATTCAATTCCTCATCTACCTACATAAATCAGGCAGGCATTCATTTTTAGCAGCAAGAAACTCTGGTGTGCTCATGATACACTAATTAACTATTTTTTAGCCCAGACTAACCTGGAACTCACTCTAGCTCCAGGCTGGCCTTGAATTCACAGGGATCCTCCTACCTCAGCCTCACAAATGCTGGGATTAAAGGTGTGTGCCACCATGGCCAACCTGCTAATTAATTTTTTAAGTGGAGAATGACCATGGGAAATACCCAATGTCATCATCATCATCTGACCTCGACACACATGTACACACACATGTATGTGCACTGCATACACATGCACTCACACATACACACACCAAAAAGAAATGACATCAAGTGAAGGGTATCTGTTGGGTAGCTTTGAAGGAATTTGCAAACATTATACATCATATTGCAAAACAAAATGTACAAGTTATTAATTACCTTTTAGAGTTTCCAGCAAATTTTTGGCTACAAACCAACATATGGCTTCAAAGAAAGGGAATTTGAAAAGATCTGGTGTTTTTAGCCTTTTCTCCATTTCATAACACCTAAATAAATAAAATTTGAATAATCAACATTAATATTATTAATATTAATTTCAAAGTTAAATAAAGGTAATAAGCAGCTTAAAAATAAAATAAGCAGGTCATGGTATGTAAGAAAGAGCAACCTAGCGTTGTACCATGTCTGACAGCACTGAACTATGACCTTATCCAGGTTCTGACCTCAATAAATTTGCCAGTGTATAAGAATTACATTGGGTGTTATAAAAGATCCCCCCTTGAGATTTATATCCTAGTTTTAACAACAGGGATTTTTATGAGGGTTCCACTAATGAATAAAATAATGCTTAAAAATCAGCTCCGCATGTTGGACAATACAACAACACCTACCCAAGTTTTCTTTATCCTCTACTCAACATTCCAGATCAATACCACATTTGACACTAGATAGGATCACAGTTGCCAGCTTTGGGTATGATCCATTGCACTGGAACAAAGCTGTCTAAACACTAGTCTTGGGTTAGAGGAGCCATCCCTTCCCCAGGGACAGCTGAGGTAAAAGACCAAACCCACACTTGGTAGGTACGGAGCATAATTAAAGCATCACGTTCAGGAAAGCCCAAAGATGCAGCCTCCCACCAGATATTTCTACTTTTCCTAGGCCTCAAGAGTTTGTCAATGAGAAAGCATTTTTATCATAAGTAATATTGGCTATTCAATACTGAATTCCTGTTAGGTACAATGAGGGAGTGTTAACATGAAGGACTCCTTTACCTACAGCAAAATTAAAGCAAGTGTTTTGATAACAATCCTGATTTAATGATTGCTTTGTTTCAGAACCATAGGTCACATCCAAATCTTATCAATTTAGTTCACTTCATCAAAGTGCAGAAATAGCCAAAGGAAAGCATGTACATTTTTATAAAATTTTGAAATTTGTGTGACCATACTGAACAACTTATTTTTGTTTTACACCTTGAAAGTATACTCCAGATAAAAATTTTAAGGCTTTTTTTCAAGTTCGTATTCCTAATAATTTCTCAAGGCTTATCTCCATGGGATAGCAAATAAAATGTTGTCATTTTAAAAAAATAAACAAATGAAAGTATCAAAGATAGTTCCAATATTGATGACAAACCTGAGCTGCATGCCAATGTTAAGGTTGTGTAGAAAGTTCCCTCCAAAAGCCATACAGTCCTGAGAAGTGAGCACAGCATGAATCCACCCTGAAATGGTAACAAGGGTCTAAATCAGTGATCTTTCAATACTGAAACCAAACAGATTTGCTGTCTACCTGTGAGATAAGTAACTCAAATATCAACATGATTACTTTGTACTCCATGATAAAGATGCTAGTGCTTATTACAAATGACTGATTCATTCAATTAAATATTTATTCAATACCTATAGTATGCCAGGCTTAGTGTAGAGGGTGAGAAATAAAGCAAAGGTTTTTGGTGGTTACTGCTGCTTTTGTTTTTTAGTTTATACACATAATCCACCTCTACAACATTTTACTCTGGGGCCAGTCAAACCTAGTGTGAATTAGGACCATGAGGTTGGCTAAGCACTCTGCTTCCTGGGTATCTTGATGAACACATAAGAGCCCTAAAGGGAACAAGCAGAGAAGGACCATGGAACTCAACATGAGCCCTGACCTTTATAAAAAAGAAATAGTGAGCTGGAGAGATGGCTCAGTGGGCTGGAGAGATGTCTCAGCAGTTAAGGCACTTGCCTCCAGTGCTTAAGGTCCCAGGTTCAATTCCCTAGCACCCACATAAGCCAGACCCACAAGGTGGTGGCTTTGGCTGGCGCTCTCTCTCTCTCTCTCTCTCTCTCTCTCTCTCTCTCTCTCTCTCTATCTATCTGTCTGCTTGAAAATGTTGAAAATGAATAAATAAAATATTTAAAAAGAAAAGAAATAGTGATCAACACATTTAAACGAGTGGGTTATGGCCCTGTAAATATAAATATTGGCAATCAAATAATGTTGTTTCCCAAAATGAGGTTAGTTGCAAAGAGATGATGACTACCTTTTTACAGAAATGTTGTTAAGACTATTCTACGTACCAGAGTCAAAGAGCCTATAGTAACCTGTGGCTTCTATGCCACTATGGTCACCCAAACCAGAAAAACCATTGGTCTAGAGTTGGAGAAATGGCTCAGTAGTTAAAAGGTGCTTGCTTGCAAAGCCTGCAGGCCTGGGTTCAACTCCCTAGTACCCACATAAAGCCAGATGCGTATGCAGATGCTTATGTCTCTATAGCTCATTTGCAGCAGCAAAAGCCACCAGTGCGTTTACATACACACATACATTCATTCTTTTTCTCTCTCCTTACAAACTAATAAAAATTTATAAAACAGCAAAAAACACCCCACTGGCCTAGACGACTCTGCATATCTATTCACATCTCAAATCAACACACTGACACCTATACTTGAGGTACAAGGTATTTGGTGATTCCTCAAAAAGTTTAGTATGTACAGTTAAATACAACATAGCAATTTTTCTACTTTGTAGAGACATGTCTTCAAAAATGAAAACAGACTTCCGCATAAAAACTTGTACACAACTATTCAAAGATGCATTACTCCTGTCCTGAAGAGGAAACAACTTAAATTTCTATCAACTAATGAGTGGACAAACAAATTATGGTATACTCTACAATGGAATGTTGTTGGGCTATAAAAAGATTAAGTACTTATGTATGCTACAGCATGGGTAAGTCTTAAAAATATTATGGTATTAAGCTAGACAGACAAGGTATGGTGGCCCTCACCTCGAATCCTAACACTCAGGTGATGGAGACAAGGAGTTCAAGGTCATCCTCAGTTACACAGTAATTCAAGGCCATCCTGGGCAACATGAGGCTCAGTCTCAATAAACAAAAAAGACAAAGAGGGAGGAAGGGAGGGAGGGAGAGGGGGCAGAGCTGGAGCTAGACAGAAACAGTAAAAGCACTGGATACAGAAGGACATAGAAATGAAGTGTTCAGAACAGAAAAGTCCACAGAGATAGCAAGTGCATTGGTAGTTTCCAGGGGCCCAGGAAGCGAGTGATGGGAGTGACCACTAAAGAGTATAGGGTTTCTTTGAAGACAATGAAAATGCTTTACAATGTGATTGTAGTAATGGTTGCAAAACCAAAAATCCATTAAAAACCACTAAATTCTACCATTTGGCAGGATGACCATCAAGCGTTCTAAGGGACAAACTAGTAAAAAGTCCAAGATCAGGGTTATTTCTTAAGCAACGCCTGAAGAGCAACATTCCAAACATGTTAAAGCCATGGTCTAATAACAAGCTGATTCCATGTGACTGTCAACCTTACCTGTAGGAACAAATAAGGTATGTCCCTGTTTTACCACACATTTGTAGCATTTATCAACTTTATCTCCAAAGAACACTTCACTCTGAGTCACAGATGAACTCCAAGATTCATAGAGTGCCAAATTTTCATTTGTTGGCTTTATCAAATAAAAAATCTTCTCACCCTAGAAAGAAGTAATCATGTTTTTGAAAAAGAAAAGCAATTTCCCAGTACAGGATCTAAATTAAATTAATTAGTATTTTAGATTCAAAAAGATCTATCTTGCTGATTATATAGATCAGCAGCAAATGCCCTTTAATCAACATGCTCATAGATGGTAAAACTCCCCCCACCCCAACTGAGAATTTATAACTGTTTTAAAAAAATCACTGGGAAAGAGGGTAAAGAACCACAAACACCCCACTGATGGCCTCTCATTTTAAGGTGTCAAAGTAAATACATGCTAATTAGGCCCCAGGTCACGGCAGAGTCCTCTCTCAAGCTTCATTTCTAAAGACCTTCCTTTAATGAATTCTTGGCATATTCAAGAAAAGAAATGGATCTCAAGGGCACAGCATCAAATACAATACAGTTAGATCTGCTCCTGAACAGCACTCCAACAGAACTTCATGTGGCGATGGAATTTTTTTTAGTAAGTACAGAAGTCAACAGTGCAAATGAACAATTGAATTTTCAATTTGAATGAAATTTGATTATTTAAATTTAGTCACATAGGACAAATAGGGACTCTACTAAGCAGAGTATTTTTAGATAAGGCAAAATGAATAAAAACCCCAAAGAATGCACTATGGGAGCGATTGATGGGGAGGCTACTAAAAATAGAATCTAGGGAATCCAGAATTGTGTATATTTGTTAACCTACACTGATCTGACTCTCCTGTAGAGATTGTGTTTATATTTTTCAGGATGCAGCGAGAGAGCTGGGGCCCATCTGACCCTACCAACCGACCGTAGGCCGATAGCTGAGATCCTGGCAAGAGAGGAGCCACCACAGTCATATCGTGGAGGATCCATATGGAACCCTGCAGAGAATGATGGGATGAACAAGGGACCCACAGCCACAGCCATTCAATCAACACAGGATAAGCCAGTGAGACAGAAACCAATGATTTTTGACACAAAGACCCCTAAGCTCACAACAATAAAGCAGCCTTAATACTCATCCAGCACGACTCAGGGAACTGTGCAGAAGAGGGGGCAGAAAGTTTGTGCGAGCCATGGTGGAGGAGACTATCCAGAGGCATGGCACCCCTCAATAACATACTAGGACCAGGAGAACCTGGCTGAATACTAGGCTATCCATGGTCCCCTGTCACAAGGACTGATCCAGATGACCCATGGAGGAGGATATCCAGCTGATTGGGGGTGGGGGGGCATCGGGGAATTGGGGATAACAACTCATTGTTTGCCCACTAAATGTAACTCATTATGGACAATTAAAAAAAAACCCAAAGAAGTAGTATTTTTATGAGCATTTGTAACTTATCCAATTAGTCCTCCTCTTCTTTCACCATAAGACCAGAGCAATTATTACCACAACTTTGCTCATTCTTAGACATTTGGTCCAGGAACTAATGGGTAACTGACTAGAGGGAAAAGGAGATATGCCTAACACAAGCCAACTTAAAAATGGGGCAAAAAGCAATCTATAATAAGAATTCACAGGTCTTCTAATATTTGGGATTTTAAAAAAATTCCAATGCTTAAAGGCAAAGTGATAGCTATTACTTAAAAAGCAGAACAACTTTATTTACAAGTGTCACATAGCAAATGAATGTATCACCAGAAAAATATGTCGTGTTTTTGTTAATAAGAAAGCAAGCAATCCTCTAGTCTTACCCAAAGGACATGGTACCAGACTGAAGTCCCACCGAAGTCAATATGGAAATCTGTATAGCTATCTTGAACTCCCATTAAGCAGTATTTCTGAACAAATGGCTTAGGAAAGACTGAATCATCTGGCCAATAATTTTCCACCCAGGATAGCTTTCTGGCTATATCAGGGACTTCCACCAATTCAGACATCCTTTAAAAAAATACACATCCAAATATGAATACACATTAAGCTTGTTAAAATTACTTTCCCATGTCAACTCAACCCAAGTAATTAACTGGAACTAAAGAGTAACAATAACAACCATCTAAAATACATCATACTTCTAAATATTCTCCAAGCCTGCCAAAGCAAAATTTACAACACTACTCCAATGAATATAGAGGCCAAAATTGTTTTTTTATTAAGTATTTCATTAAACTACATTAAATTAAACTAAGAATGCTAGGCCAAAATGTCCAAAACTACTCACTTTGTATCTGAAAATTCAAGGCTGATCACATTTAACACTTTGGGTCTGTTAGGATTCGTGAAGTATTTAACATAATTGTGAAGTGTCATTTTGCTGTCTGCCTGCCTTGCAACATCAATGACATCTATCACTTTGTCACCACCTGCAGAGAAAAATCAGTCTTATTATTGGGCTTAAGAGTTATATCAGTAAGTGCCCTAAACAAAAATATTAAAGACCATATATGCTTAGTATGATAATTAAGTCAAGTATAAAACTATACAGCTGCAGAGTTAACCCTGAGTATAAAAACTTACATGGTTCACAAAACTTTCTATGTGTCAATGATTTCTTGTGTGCAGCTTGTAAAAACAAAAAGATACATTAAATTGGGATATGAAAATTGCCCAATACTTTCTGGGTTTGAACTTCCTCATTCATAAAACATCTATAATGCTTAAGAATCTGAATTTAAAAAATAGGCCATGGGGAAACAGTGAGCAAGTTGACCAGGGCAAATAATAAAACCACAAGGTCATACTTGTGGGTCCACTTGTGGGTTACTGCATGACCACCCTAAAGGATAATCTGTTTTACAATGATTACAAAATAATGTGGAATTCAAAACATGGCATGTGTAAACAATTGGAAATAGAAAACAAATGTCATTCTTTCACTTTAAAATAAGTTTATATAGGTAAATAATATTGCCTTGTAGATTTCTTGATCTTTAGTATGCAACCCCATTTTACTATGAGTTTTTATCTGAGTGCTTTGCAGTACTAAAAAGTAATGAAGCAAGCAGTTAGACCATCTTTTCCTATACGTACATTACACCAGCTATTTATTTTACAGGCAAATGGATTTAGGCTAAACCTCAGCTACATCCCTTAATACACCATATATTCAAATTTAGCTGAATGTGAAATCATGATATTTCACTGAATTTTCTCAGTTAAATAATCACTGACTACAATTAATACAGGGACTAGCTCTTCAATACTCCATACCGAGGAAATAATGTATCCCAGTGGATATACCATTTGGGTCTAGATAGATTTGGGGCCTAATTCACAAATAATATGTCTCTTGCTGACAAGTGGCATCTACATATAGTCAGCTTTATCTAAAAGTCATGATGAGAATAAGTGAAAGGATTGAAAATGTCAACAGCATGGCAATTTCTTTTTGCCTTTCTACTTTTGAAACCTCATAATAACTAATTAGTCTAGATATCGTTGAATGGCACTATTCACCAAGTTATTAACCTAAAAATAGATTTGATAGAATTTCCTCTTTCTACAGTCCTCTTGTAGGAGAGAGGGAGGTCCAGAAGCAGGTTCCAGAGGACTAACTAACAGGCTCTGGAAATCTTGCATCTACATTCTGCAGATGCCTAGAACCAATCTAGTTTCCCTGTCTTCTTGGAATCTGCAGCTGCCCTTCAATAATGGTTTTTCCTAAGCATATATCAAATTTAACACCACCAAAGCAAGCAGAAGGAATAGGCAAAATGTTTAATTCTTTTTCTGACCACTGTAGTATGAGAGCAGCTTTCAACAGTCACCCTTTCCCTGACCCAGGAAGCACTCACGATACAAAACTGAATCAACATTTCCTCATTCCATGTTAATACTGTGTTGGGACACTGTCATTTTTACTTTTATCATGTCTCCCCAAGAGCATAAAGGAACCAAGTTCGTACCTACATAACGTTCCACATCCATCACAGAAAACTCAGGTGAAGGGAGCCTGAGTCCCAGATCGTCTAGTTTAGGGACCATCAGAGGGACGTGGAATCCATGCTTCTCCAGGTATCTCTGTGTCAGCTGGCTGCCATGCATCTTCACAATGATTTCATCGGCACTAGGAAAAGTTAGGATAAATTGTTTATAAAAATACTGTGGTAATAGGGTAATTCAGAGACTGCATAATCATCAGTAAATTTTGTAAACCCCTTAAAGTAAAATTTATTGATAATATCTAATTCAAGGAAGAGGAGCTAGAGGGAGATGGCCAGTAGTTAAGGGCCCTTGGTTATAAAACCTGCAGGCCCAGGTTCAATTCCCTAGCTGCCCACACGAAGCTGCACAGGCATTCATTTGCAGTATCAAGAGACCCTGGCACTTTTTTTTTTTTTTTTTGGTTTTTCAAGGTAGGGTCTCGCTCTAGTCCAGGCTGACCTGGAATTCACTATGTAGTCTCAGGGCGGCCTTGAACTCATGGCGATCCTCCTACCTCTGCCTCCTGAGTGCTGGGATTAAAGGCGTGTGCCACCAAGCCCGGCTTAAAGCCAGAAATTCTTTCTCTCCGCTTGCAAATAAATATTTTAAAATTATACTAAATTCTCTAAGTATAAAAGAGAAAATAACCAAACTAATTTATAGCAAAATACTTATTTCAGCATGTAAATATTGAGGCAAACTAAACTAAAGACATAATAAAATAACAGGATGATTAAGATTAGCTATAATAAAAGTTTGGATAATAGGTATTCATTTTATTTTTTAATTTTTTGTCACTAGACCTGTTGAACAGGGCTAGAGAAATGGCTTGGTGGATAAAGTTCTTGCCATGCAAGCATGAGGATCCGAGTTTGGATCCCTAGAGCCCACGTAAAGCCAGATGCTATCATGAGCATCTTTAACCCCAGCATGCCTCTATGGTAAAATGGGATGCAGAGATAAGAGATTCCCCAGAGCCAGCAGCCTGACAAACACAGCAGTGAACACGGTGGAAGGCGTAAACCTACACCTGACGTTACCTGCTGACCTCCACAATGTGCCGTGGCACATGCCTTCTTGCACATGCACGTGTATGTGCGCGCACATACCAAATTACAAAAAAAAAGTCACTGGACCTCAGGTGCCCCTCTGATGATGACCAACATGTTTACAGATGGCACTTTATTATGATCTATCCCTAGTCACTGTCCTCCACCCACCATAAACCCTTCAAAGGTTTCCAGTTCTACAATCAGACATTAACTGTTTGATGTCGTCTGCAACCTAAGTGGCAAGGAAAAAGCAGGAGGAAAAGTGACGCTGGTTCTATGAGCTAGGTAGGCACTGGTTTTCCTGCCTCTCAGTAATGAAGGGCAGAGTGAGGTCTATGAGCCCTGAGATAATCTGTTTGCAGTCTTATAAATGGATGGTTTAGATCGTGTTCATTTGACTCACCCACTAAACTTGAGTTCTGTTCTACCTTCTCCAAGGCACATTCACAATCATCTTCCTTCCACCACCCTGAGGACTAAATAATTCTTAAACTCCGAGCTAAAAGGATTAATCATTTATGCTCCCTGATCTCAAATGTTTAGTATTTACTTCTCCTGTTGAGCAAAAATGTAGAGACACAGTTCCTGAAATATAAAATAGTATTACTTGGAAGGTGAACAGACACTAAACATATATCCTACGGGAATGTAAACTGTGGTGTCTGCATGTATATATATTTATATGTGTGTGTGCACAACATGTATGTATTCATTCATGTATGTATCACATGCTATGTAGTAAAGGAATAAGGTAAACCTACATATAAGTATGAAAAGATATCTGACATACAACAGAGTAAAATAGGCAAGTTGTAAAACATTATTCATAATGTAGTTACATAATTTTTAAAACTCTATGCATATATATCTATACATAAATATTTTATGTAGAAAAATCTCAAGATTTATAAGCTTTAAAATAGGGGAAGAGAGAAAAACTATTTCACTTTATATACTTCTGTGTTATTATATCAACTGTGTATAATTTTGTAATTACTGTTATTCTACCATGGTGTTAAAATGATACAAAAAAGCTTATGGAGTTAAACAAAATAAAGCCAAACCTTTAATTAATGATAATTACAGTGTGGACATTTGTAATCATCTCTAACCTGTTCTCATTTGTGTTCACTTTGGCAGAAAAGCCAAGGGAATTACTAGGCCAAGGTTTTTAGTACTACTTTTTGAGAGGTTCACAAACTCTATTTGAAGTAAGTGAAAACCATAACTTTTTGCCCTGAAAAATGCACACTTACACACTGGCACTAACTTGTACAGAGACTGTTTTAGGAAGGATACAACACCTCCCTGAGGTCTCAAATAGACCCAGATTAAAAACCTAGGACTGGAGGGGAGGGGGGCTGGAGATGGATCAATGGTTAAGGTGCTTGCCTCCAGAGCCTAATGACCCAGGTTCGATTCCCCAGTACCTCCCCTACGTAAAGCCAGAGCACAAAGTGGCACATGAATCTGGAGTTTGTTTGCAGTAATAGAGGCCCTGCCCCACCCCCTCTTTGCAAATAATTTTTTAAAAATAAAACATAATAAAGAAATCTAGGACTGTGCCCCAAACCAATCAGCACTGTCCAATTAAAAGGAAAACAAGCAGCAAACTGTTTCTCCTATAATTCTGAAACTGATAAAGGAAAACAGGTTGATAACAAGGCCTTTAGCACAACAAAAAGCATGTAGAAACACCATTTCATGTTTTCTTTCCAGACCTCTGAATCTCAGCAGACCTCTGAATGGTTTATCATTGTGTTTCTATTTAAGGATTAAAAGGGAGGTGAACAGAGAGGAATTAAGGATTAAGGAAAAATAGGTTTGCTTTTTTTTTTTTCATTTCAGCATCTGAGAAAAAAAATCCACACTAGGCTGAATGTGATACTGTGATTTAAATTTAAATAGTGCTTCCCCTCTTTAACAAGCTAGGATATGATCTTGTATAAAAGCCTATTAAGCCTTATCAATTTAAATACATGTCAGGCAGTAAGTAGGAAATGATCTAAATTAGCATGATTAAATGCTTTATAATGCTTTTCACTCATTGAACCACAGACAAATATATTCCATTCTTTTTAAAAAATCAAAGAACCCAGTACTACTGCCTTCAGAGGCTGAACAGTGGTGTACACCTTCCAGCACAGACAGCTAGGGAAACATGGTGAGAAAAAACAGAGGTGCAAACAGGAAAGAAAGGTAAGAAGAAGAGAAACAGCAGTTGTATCTCTGAAAGAATCGAATAATAGAAATAAGTGCTTTCAGATTAGTATATTTCAAAATTTTGGCACTGTGACCCACAATTAAGAAGTATATTTTTAGCTGGGGATGGTGGCTCATGCCTTTAACTTTCAGTACCCAGGAGGCTGAGGTAGGATGATCACTGTGAGCTCTCAGTCCTGGGTTAGGTTAGAGTTCTAGATCATCCTGGTCTTAACCCTGCCTCAAAAAAAAAAAAAAAAAAAAAAAAAAAAAAAAAAAAAAAAAAAAAAAAAAAAAACTTTTAGTAAAATTAAAATATGTATATTTTAATTAACATAGAACTTCTGATATATATATTTTATTTCTACAGGTTCTATATAAATACATATCAGAAGTTTCATGAAACTATTACTCCTATTACCTATGACTTACTCATGTTTTTCATCTCATTAAAGAAAACAGTAAAAGACAGTTGAGAACAGCCTGAATTTGGAGCTACTGCTTTAAAGAAGTCGATCAGCAAAACAAGAGCCCTTACCTTGGGAAGACTCGGGAGCGTAACTCCTTGACAAAAGTCCTGGTTCCAGCCTGCACTGGTTTGGAGCCATCATCGATCTCGGTGTAGTCATGCCTGTGCCAGTTCCTCCTCTTTTTCACTACAGTTTTAGAAGGTCAGGGAAAAGAAACATTTTTGGTAACGGGTAATAGTAGTACCATGTGCTTTCTTTCAGATCACTGTCTACACCATCAGAACAACTGTTAGGTGCAATGGGAACCCTGGAGGCTGTAGTGCATTTCTAGGCCACAGAAGGAAATTTTAGTTAACTAATGCTTAATTGTAGACAATTAACTGCTGAGTTTTAAGTCTATCCTTTTTATTTCAAAATACTTTTTAAAAATTATTATGCAAAACCAGTAGATGAAATCTTTCATAAAACCCACATTAAACTGTACTATAGCATTTCCATATAATTTAATAGAATGGTTTTCACTCCTTGGACACAAGAGGGTCAGTGGACAGGGAATGGGGAGGAGAAGGACAGGACACGAGAAGGTAATGGGAGGGGACTATGATCAAGATACATTACAGATATTTATTAAAATTATCAATAAAATTATGTTAAATTATGTTTTTCATTAGAATGTGAAGTTATAATATGATTAAGAGGTCATCTAACCTAGCACAATGCCATTCTTTCATGTGAAGATTTAGCCCCAAAATAAGCACATTTGCACTGACACAAAGAACAGCTTACTGAGTCATTAAAGCCAGACAGATGTGATGATGAAATAAACATCTGTCAGGTTAGTTCTCATGGTAAGATCTTAGGCATTCTCAGCTGGAGGGGGAGGGGGGCTGTGGTCCAGTAGTCAAAACAGTCAGGAGATCTGGACTGATTCCTAGTTCATTAACACCCTCTGCAACTTCAGGTAGGTCACTTAACACCTCTATATCCAGATTACTCAAGGTGGGGATTAAGGGTGGGATAGAATTCTACTTTTCAAACTGTATAAAGAAGTCTTAACAAAGAGGATAAAGAAAAGGCCAAGGGAGGAACTCTGTCTATATCTCAGTCCTCTTTCATTAGCATGATATCATCTACAGTGCTTTTGTGTGACACACATAAAATGAAATTTGGGGTGGGGGGGAGGTTGAGCAAGGGCTTCACTATGTAGACCAGGCTGGCCCACCCTCTTGTTATCATCTGCCATGTAGATCTCAGTTAAAAAACAAAAAAACAAAACAAACAAAAAAAAATCTTTACTGAAGTGTGAAATTCCTGTAATTTTCTGTTACTAGTGTTAGCAACTTACTTAGATACATAAAAAATGGCAAATGGACTGGTAGTGGAATCAATGACATGGTAAAGTAATGGTACAGCAAGTTACATAAAATACCAATAGAATGTGCATGGTGAGGCTGAGGAGATGGCTCGGAGGTCCAAGCTGCTTGCTTGCAAAGCCACCCATGTAAGCCAGACACAAAAAGTGGCGCAAGCTCTCTGCAAAAGGCCCTGGTACTACCAAGCACACATGAAAATAAATAAAATAAAATTTATTTTATTTATTTATAAAATAAAATAAAGATACTGTAAAATTATTTCAGTTTTTCCTGTATATTTGAACATTTTCATAACAATGTTATGGAAAAAAAACTATGATTTCAAGTTATGTCATTTTTTTTTTTTTTGAGACAGAGTCTCATGCAGCCTAGGCTGGCCTCAGCCTCCTTATGTAGTGCAGGATGACCTTGAATTCTGATCCTCCTGCCTCCAACTCCTGAGTGCTGGGATTACATGTGTGTGCCACCACCAGTTTGATGGGTGGTACTGGGCTTCCCGCATGCTACAGGCAGAGACTCATACCAACTGAGCTACAACCCCAGCCTCACTGCTAATTACTTTAAACCTTCATCTTCCCAAGTTCACAATAACATAGTAACACTGGATCTCCATCTGATTAAGGAGACTCATACTTACTAATCAATAGGAGTAGAAACCAGGGTTACTTATATCTAAGAGTTAGAAAGCCCATATAAAGAAACTTAGGTGGGTACATCTTTAATATGGTAAATTTCATTTAAAAAATCCCCAGCTGGGCATGGTGCAATCCCCACCATTTGGGAGGAAAAGGTAGGATAATTGCCATGAGTTTGAGGCCACCAACTACATAGTGAATCCCAGGTCAGCTTGGGCTACAGTGAGACCCTACCTCAAAAAATAAAATAAATTCCCAAGATAAATTTGGACTCACAGAAAAATCTTCCTAAGAAATTTTACTAAGGCATCTTGTGTGTGTGTGTGTGTGTGTGTGTGTGTGTGTGTGTGTGTGTGTGTGAGTGTGTGTGTGTGTTTTCATTTAAAAACCATTCCTAAACTAGGGAGATGGCTCAGCAAGCAGTTAAAAGTGACTGCTTACAAAGTCTGCTGACCTGTGTAAAATGAGACACACAAAGTAGTGCATGCACGCCTTTAATCTCGCACTTGGGAGGCAGAGGTAGGAGGATCACCATGAGTTCAAGGCCACCCTGCGACTACAGAGTGAATTCCAGGTCAGCCTGGGCTAGAGAGAGACCCTACCTCGAAAAACAAAACAAAACAAAAACAAAAAAAAAACAAAGTAGTGCATGCATCTGGAGTTTATTTCCAATAGTTAGATACCTGGTATACTTATACTCTTTCCTTTCTCTCTCAAATTAATAAAAATTTTCCTTAAATTCCAGGGCATTTCATTACATACTTTACACAGACAGACAAGCCTGTTTTATTTTTAGCTGGTCTCACAATGTTCATATCCTACTTACTTGTATCAAGAACATTCCTCCTTACTAAATATTTAAAAGCAATTTAAAAGCAGCCTAGAATTTTAACATGTGGATGTGCCATATAATTATTTTTTGATTCTTAAGCACTTAATTCATGCTCAATCTTTCTTCATAAAATGCTGTGATTATTAGTCATATAGATCTATTTCCCTGATTAACTTCTCAGGATAAATTTCCAGAAATGCTAGAAGAAACGTTACTATTTTTTTTTTTTGAGGCAGTATTACTCGAGCCCAGGCTGTCCTAGAACACACTCTGTAGCCCAGGCTGGACTCTAACTCAGTAATCCTCCTACCCCAGCCTCCCAAGTGCTGGGATTAAAGGCGTACAACACCATGCCCAGCCATTACTATTTTTAACATAGTTGTTGCATCCAGGAATGTAGTAGCAATTCACATTCCTACCAGTACTATTCTGGTAGCCTAGCTCAAGCCTCTACATTAACAGTGAGCACTGTCGTGGAAAACAAACTGTGTTTAAAGCTGCTGATTAATAAGTAAACAATGATACTGCCTTTTAAAATTCTACCTTTTGCAGAGCATATTAAACAGTTAAGTGCACTGTCTTTGGGATCTGGTAGCTACAGGTTCCAATTACAACTCTGACAAACAGCTACTAGATAAAAGAGCTAATAAGTTTCCTCATATCAAGGTGTTACACATATCAAAGGAGATAACATAGGTCATGAACTTGTTCACTAGAGCACCTGGCATATAATGCGCTGCTCAAAAATTATAATTTCCTTTAAACATGCTGACTAGTAGGAGATTAAGAGAAGGATGCAACTGTCTTATTGGGCAAACAAATTTACAATAGAAAAATCAGCCACTACAAAAGCTGATTAAATTTCTTAAGAGGAGGTCAGTGAAGGATTATTTTAGTAGTGGTCACAGGGAAAGGAGAGAAAAATTTCTGTTTTGAGTTTCATATGCCTAGGAAACAAATATAAAATATATGTGTGTTAAAATATTTTCTAACACCTGGTCTCAAATATGGTTCTTAATTCCCAACCAGAAAATAAAGTCTAAATTTACCATAATATTAAGTGTGTATTTCAATGTTAAAAGGACAATAAAGATTCCTGGGGAACTCTGAAATGAACAGGAACCCCTGAGCATCAAAAGGTATCAGCCAGAATGGAGCGGATGGTGACAGTGCAGATTGTTGCAGTTTAGGCATGTGCTCTGAGTACTCAGAGTGAGATATATGCCCAGAAGATGGCCAAGGCCTGGTCTTCAGTTCTAACATGACAGGCAAGCTGCTTTCTGAAACATCATTATTCAAAATGGAAACATTATGGTCTATGTACTCAATCTAGCTAGTGTGACAGGCCTTTAAAAATATTATTTATTTGAGACAGAGTGTGTGTGTACACATCAGGGCCTCATGCATATGAACTCCAGATGCATAAGCCATGTTATGTATCTGGCTTGATGTGGGTACTGGGGAACTGCCAGCAGGCTTTGCAAGCAAGTGCCTTCAACCACTGAGCCACTTCCCCAGCCTGAGTGACAAGGTTTTTAGAAGAGGACATGATATGGGGAAACCGGACTGCAGCATATGTAATAGTACTGTCTTCTGCCTCTTAATAACTCAATTATTCTAGAAAAACAAGTCAAATTATTTTATTTTGTGAAAATATACTTAAACCCAAAACCAAAACGGCTTAGAAACAATGTGTATCTCTGCTTCCCGTGAAATATTATTGTTTTACAAGCTGTGATGGTTTGATTCAGGTGTTCCCCACAAACGAATGACCTGCATTCACTCTGCATCCCAGGCTAGCCTCAAGCTCAAAGCAATCCTCCTACCTCAGCCTCCTGGTGCTGGCTGTGCAGCACGTGCCACTACGCCTTCCTCTGTGAACAGCTTGTACTTACTCAAGGAGGAGCCATGAAGAACTGCACAGTTGGGGCAGTGGTACAGGTCAATATCAACAGCATGGTGTTCTTCTACTCCAACACAGCTGAGATAAAGAAAGTCCACACGTAAATAAGCAGGAAATTGTTACTACATTATGATGCAGTACTGAGAAGTGAGCTGAAAAATGTATAGCTCAACAAATTTTGTATGGCATTGAAACCTAAGAGTAAATTTTATTATCCTCTGGATACCCGCTAAACAATTATTACATACAGTCAAATGCAAATATATATGCAATTATTATATACACTCAAATATATGCAATTACTATATACACTCAAATAGATGCAAAGTAATTTACTTTTAGCAGTAGTAGAGACATTAAAAATAATGCAATTAAAAATAAAATAAAAATTTAAAAATGTAATTAAAAGCCATAAAATCCCCAGCCCTTATGTAAAAATGCCATTTTATTGAAATTAATGTCAATAAGGTAAGAGTGAGAAGATAAGTCATAATGAAAATCTAAAAATTATTTTCAGATAAAGAATGGAAGTACTGCATAACAAAGTTTGTGGGATATAGGATTTGCAAACACATATGCATATCCGTAACAGTGAAAAAGGAGGCTGGTATTACTGAGCTGCGCATATATACCTCATGAAGTTCAAAAAAAGTATCAATATAAACTATGAAAACAACCCTGTCTACATCAAAATCCCATTTACATTCCTTACAGAACTAGCAAAAACAATCAAAATTGATATAGGGGGCTGGGAAATGGCTTAGTGGGTAACCATGCTTGCCACCCAAACACGAGAGCCTGAGAAGGTGTGAGACTGTCTTGAGTTCAATCCCCTGGTTCCCAAAAAAACTCAGCCCTATGGGGAATGGACAAAGCTCTGGGAAGTGACAGCTCAGCACTGAGTGAGAGTCTCTGTCACACCTTTCAAGGCTCATGAACTATTGCAGAAGGAGTGGTGGAAAGAATATAAGAACCAAAGGAAGGGGAGGGATAAATACTGTCCTCCAAACACAAAGTAGCCTTGACATTCATGACGTCACCGTGGCTGATACCACCTACACAAGACCTGCAAAATAGGAGGGGAAAAATGATGACATCAGAATAGAAGAGAAAGAAGGTGGTATTCAGTGGAGAGGGATTTGAGAGGGGGAGGGGGAAGTGGGAGCGGATTATCATCATGGTATATTGTTGTCAATAGAAAGTTAACAAAAAAGATATGTACACCAAAGGAATGGAACTGAGGACCCAGAAATAAGCCCATACAGCAGCAGCTACCTATTCTTTAGCAAAGAGGTCAGAAACCTTCATGGGGGGGGGGTGCCCATTTAATAAATGGTCCTAGGAAAATTGGTATTGACATGTAGAAGAGTGAAACTAGATACCCTCTCTCATTCTATAAAAAAAATCAATTCAAAATAGATCAAAGCCCTCAATATAAAACTTGAGGAAATCCCATATAAGGCACTGGGCAAGGATGTTCTAAAAAAGACTCCAACGGCATGTTTCAAACATGAAACAGGAAATAATCCAACTAAATGACAATGCTATTTTCATGAAATTAAAAAGCTTCTGTACAGGGGCTAGAGCAGCAGTTAAGGTGCTTGCTCCCAAAGCCTAACGACCCAGGTTTGATTCCCCAGCACTTGAGAGGCAGAGGTAGGAGGATTGCGAGACTCTACCTAATAAAAAATTAATATATATATATACACATATATATATATATCAATGGGCAATAAATATTTTTTAAGAGTCTATCATGTTTAGCCATCAGGGAATTGCAAATTAAAAACTACACTGAGATTCCATCCTACCCCAGTCAGAATGGCTATCATCAAGAAAGCCAGTGATTGCTGGGTGTGGCGGCGCACACCTTTTAATCCTGGCACTCGGGGCAGAGGTAGGAGAAACACTGTGAGTTCCAGGCCACCCTTAGACTACATAGTAAATTCCAGATAACCAGAGCCAGACCCTACCTCAAATAAACAAAATTAATTACTTAATTAAAAAAAAGAAAACCAATGACAATGAGTACTGAGCTAGATGTGAACTGTATCAGTGTGAGGGTTCCTCAAAACTGAACTACCATATGACCCAGGTATATCACTCCTGGACATGTAAGTGAAAGACTCTAAGAAACTTCTACATCCATAAATAAATTGCTACACTGTTCACAACAGCTATTAAGTGGAACCAGTCTAGATAGCCATCAACAGATGAAGATACAAAGAAAATATGGTACACGCCAGAATTTTATTCTGCAATGAAAATGAATTCATGACATATGTAGGAGAATGGATGCATCTGGAGATCACCATGTTAAACAAAATAAGCCAGTCTCAAAAAAGACAAAAAGTTCATGCTTTCTCTCCCTTAGACATGTCATGACCACTGCCCTCTCGAGTGCGACAGGGGAAGGACCTCATGAGTCCCCACCCCTCCCTGACATTCTCCTGTAAGTGGTCCTACCTAGACTCACTAGTTCACCAAGCTAAACTGGGTGGAATCATTTCTTTGGTCTGCCTGTTATCTGTGATATTTTTCCTGGGGTGAATACATGTTTATTCCTCCCTCCAGGAGACGTTCACAAAATTTTGATATGTGGAACCTAGATTTAAATTATTACACATGTACATATGTGAGCACATGTGTGCATGTGCTGAAAAAGTATTATGTGAGAGGAGGAAACTGTCAAAGGAGGGATGAGCAATGGAATATGTGACAGGAAAGCCAGAGGAGAGACTACTTGGGAGCAAGGAAGGACGATGGGGGGGGGGGGGAGGGTGAACTAGAACATAGTAGAACGACATGTATGTAGGAAGTGTCATGATCAAACCCATTACTTTTATGCTGACATTAAAAATGAATCAAAATAACAAATGCATACCCATAAAAGAGGAAGTATATTAACAATGATGTCAGAAAATGAACATTGAGATTTTATAAAATCCTTTCAATAGAACCTAGATACTTCTAACACTTTCCCAAGAATTTGAAATTATATTTTCTAGACAATGTAATTAAGCTTTTCAAATAGTCTGAGCTTTGGAGATGAGTCAGAAGCTCCAGCTCCTATTTACAAGTCATGTGAGCTGGAACAAGTCAGCTAGTTATATTGAGCACTGATCTACTATTTTGCAAAACATGGAAGATAATACCTATCCCCCCCCAAGGATTATGGCAGCTAAGAAACGTAAAGATGCAACAGCAAGACATGAACTAAAAGATATTACAGGGCTGGAGATATGGCTCAGCGGTTAAGGCACTTGTCTCCAGTGCCTGAGGCCCCCGGTTCAATTCCCCAGGACCCACATAGGCCAGATCCACAAGGTGGTGGCCTTGGTGCGCGCTCTCTCTCTCTCTCTCTCTCTCTCTCTCTCTCTCTCTCTCTCATCATCTATCTCCCGTATCTCTCTGCTTGAAAATGAATAAATAAAATATTAAAAAAAAAACAAAAAAAAATCTTTAAAAAAAAAAAGATATTACAATATTTATTCTAAATTTTTATTTGTTCTATGGCCATTAACACCCTGAATGTGCCTGATCTCATCTACAATTTTATTTGGGTCAAACTGCCAAATTCTATATCAGCAAATCTTAGTTCCCATGAATGGCAATTCCTTAGAGTTCTTGTAAAACTGGGAGAAAACCTCAGGAACCCCCCCCCCAAGTTTAACAGAAATAAGCAAACCTTAAAATAGAAACAGAAGGAGGAAAAAAGTTGAAAACGACATAAAAAAACTAATATGGGCTGGGAGATGGATAAAGTGACCCTCCACAGAAATCAAAGGACCTGAGTTCAATCCTCAGCACCTATGTAAAATGCTGGGTGAAGCCACGCAATCCTGTAACCCCAGTCCAGAAGGGGAGGTGGAGAGAGGAAAATCACTGGAACTCACCTGCAGCTCCAGGTTCAGTGAGAGACTCTGTCTCAAGGAAACAAAGCAGAAGAGTAATTGAGGACACCCAACATTCTATTCTGCTCTGCGTACAAGGCACACACACTTGCATATAGTACACACATACCAGACACACACCAAAAATAAAAGCAAACAGAGCAAGTGTGCACACACAGCCAGAATCAGGAATAAAAAAGGATAAAAGTATTGATTTTATAGACATTAAGTGTAAACAAGCATGTTATAAAAATTTTATGCTTAGAACTTTAAATAAAGGGAGAGAAACATGAATCACAAATAAGCAGAACAGTAAAATCAACCCACCTGAAGAAAACATCAGGCCCAAATGACCTCACAAATTTTATCAATGTTTCAGAAATAAATAATTTTAATATTTAATAAATAGGAAAAGGTATTTACTTTCTAACTTAAGATGGCATAGCAAATTTGGAAAGTGAGGCTAGAGAGATGGCTCAGTGGTTAAAGGCACTTGCTTGCAAAGCCCGAAGACCCAGGTTCGGTTCCCCAGTACCCACTTAAAGCCAGATGTACAAAGTGGTGGATGTGTCTGGAGTTTATTTGAAGTGGCAGGAGGCCTTGCATGCCCATGTTCATTCCCTCTCCCTCTCTCTCTGCCTCTCAGAGAAAGAGACAAAGGAGAGAGGGGGAGAGAGAGAGAGAGAATTTTTAAACAATTTGGAACACATGACTATAGGTTGCTTATGTTTTTTTTATTATTTGGTCACTCTCACTAAGAAGCAAAGATTATATAAATTCAGGTCTACCAAGAAATCAAGATGATTTTTAAAAATTTGTTTGAGAGAGAGAGAGAGAGAGAGAGAAAGGAAGACAGAGACAGAGAATGGGTGCAATTGGGCCTCTTGACCTTGCAAATACACTTTCAGATGCATGCATCACATTGGCCTTATATGGGTGCTGGGGAATAGAACCAGAGCCATAGGGATTTACAAGCAAGTGTCTTTAACTGCTAAGCCATCTCTCCAGCCCCAAGATGATGGCTCAATGCTTAAAGTCATTTGACAAAGCCTGACATCCTGGGTTAAAGTCCCTGGTATCCAAGTAAAGCAACATGCACAAAGTAGCACATGCACCTGGATTTTGTTTGTGCTGGCAGGAATGCCCGGCACACCCATTCATCCTCATTCTTCTCTCTTTCTCAAATAAATAAATATTCCTATGCAAATAATATTAAAGCTGCCATTTTCATGTTAAGAATATGATAGGAAGGCATTGAAAGATGAGCTAATACAGTAAAAAAATTCTAAGTTGTAAGAGAAAAAACTTTTGTTTGCAAATGCAAAACAATGCAGAAATGTAATTTGATATGGCCATTTTGGGTAACAATTTTGCACCCAAATGGAAAAATCATGTTTTTATAAGCAAGTAATCCTTTCTTTTAAGTAAATATACCCTACAGAAACACAAGTAAACATGTCCCAGAATACCTACCTAAACAGGAGTGGTTAATGTGCTTATAATGGTCTATCAACAGTGAAGTCAATTAATTACAGCATAATCTCAGAATACTATACAAAAATGAATGGAATAGTCAATGAAGAAATAACCTATGCAATGAGCAAATAATTTTTACATATTAACCCTTTGAATTAAAAAAGAGCCAGGCATCATGGTACACATCTGTGATCTAGGATTACAATTTCAAGGCCAGCTGTGCTATGTCGTGAGACTGTCTCAAGGAGAAAAAAAAATAGTGTATTAAAAGAAGACATATAATACTCTCAGCATATAAAGAAGAGCTGAGGCAAAAAAGAAAGAGACCTGGAGAGATGGCTCAGCGGGTAAGGCACTTGACTGAAGCAGCTGGAGGCCCTGGAACACCCATATGCCTATTCATTCTCTCTCTCTCTCTCTCTCTCTCTCTCTCTCTCTCTAACTGCTTGCAAATAAATAAAAATAAACTTAATTTTTTTAAGTTAAGTAAGGAAGACATGGACCACAACAGTAGGAGTGGTTTACCCAAAGAGTTTGACCTAGAAAGGATAGGAGGAGGCCAGATAACCTACCTGTCATCATATGCATTTATATTTTATAATTATTTGTTAAATTATACATTCATATTTTAGATACTTTACTATATATGTTACAACTGAAATATTTTATTTATTTATCTTTTACAAAGGTTGTAGTCTTAATATTCCCTCTCCCCATCCTATTTTTTTTCCCTCAGGGCTCTTCTTAGGGGGCTTACTGGTGTTCCCTGTTGGATAATTCAGTCCATGAGAGGTGGGGTGCAGTGCCTCGGGATACTTCTTCCCCCACACACACACACCTCTTACAATCTTACCACTCGGGCCTGTGGGCAGTCTGGCTTAGTGTTGAGTTTTCTGTGGCCTCTGGGTATCTGATTTGATGTGTTTTGATTGACCACAGTGTCTGTTGAGGTTCCCCTGGAGCTGGTTGTCAGACTAGTAGTGGAAGCAGTACTCATGTCACCACCTCCTCTGCAATTTCTCATGAGCCCTGGCAGATGTGGTAGAGGTAGCATGACAGTCAGCTGTCTTTCCTTGTCATACTGATGATCCTGGATCTCCTGAGTTTTCTCTGCCATCTGCAAAATAAAACAGATTCTCCAACCAAGAGTGAGAGCAGCTTCGATTAAAAAGGTTAAGCATAATTATTTGAGAGAGTTTTTTGGTGTCCAAGCCCACTCTTCTTATTCAGAGAGCTGAAAGGATTTCTCTCTGGAGTCTATGAGTTTCCTGGCCATGGGATTCCAACTTGGTTTCCAGTACCAGTCCCTGCTGAGAAGGCCTTATGTCCAATTAGAGAACGGTTGGTTACCCACAAAAGCTGTGGCCACTATTGCAGAACTATATACTTATTGCCCACCTGGCTGATTTCAGGGTCCTCTGCTGATTCACATAGTTGGTGACTGTGGTAGTTTAAATGGAGCATGAAAGGTCTTTCCATCTTCTCATATCCTCAGCTTCTTTCTTCAGTGTTTCTCTGTTTTCACTGTTGAGGTCTTCTACTTCCTTGGTTAGTGATAGTCCAAGATATCTGATTTGTGTGTGTGTGTGTGTGTGTGTGGCTATTGTAAACAGGACAGTCTCACTCTTCTCTTTCTCTTTGGCATATAGGAAGACTACTAATTTTTGTGTATTGATTTTATATTCTACCCCTCTGCTATAGAAGTTTTTTGGTGGAGTCCTTCAGGTCATGTCATCTGTAAAAAGGGCTAGTTTGACTTCTTTCCAATATGTACCCTTTAATTTCTTTTTGTCTTATTGCTTAAGCTAAGACTTCTAATATTGTGTTGAAAAGCAGTAGTGAAAGTGGGCACCTGTCTTATTCCAGATCTTAATGGACATAGCTTGAGTTTTTCCCCCATTTATTATAATCTGAGCCTTAAGTGCTTCATATATTGCCCTTATTATATTGAGATACGATCCCTCCATCCCAAGTCTCTCCAGTGTTTGTTTGTTTTGAGGTAGGGTTCTTGCTCTAGCCCAGGCTAACCTGAAATTATGTAGTCTCAGGTTGGCCTCGAACTCACAGCTATCCTCCTGCCTTCTGAGTGCTGTGATTAAAGGCATGCACCACTTACACCTGGCTTCTCTAGTGTTTTAATCATGAAGAGATGATGTATTTTGTCAAAGGCTCTGCATCTATTGAAATAAATGTGTGGTTGCTATTTTTAAGTTTATGTGGTACATTTACTGATTTTCATATGTTGTATCATTCCTGCATCCCTGGATGAAACTTACTTGAATGAGGTGCATGAGGCTTTTGATGTGTTCTTGGATTCGTTTGCAAGGATTTTATTAAGAGTTTTTGCATCTTTTTTTTTTTTTTCTTTTTGTTGTGTCTCTGGTTTTGGTATTAGTGTAATTCTGGCTTCATAGAAGTTCAGGAGCATTTCCTCTTTTTCCCATCTAAGTACTAACCAGCCCCACACTGCTTAGCTTCTGAGATGAGACAAGATCAGTGTGTTCAAAGTGGTATGACCTTAGACATTCCCTTAGACATTTTTCAACTGTGCAGAATATTTGAGAAGTGCTTTCAGTTCTTGAATAGGGTTTGGTAGATATAAGTGAATCTGTCTGGGCCTGGACTTTTTTATTGGGAGGTTTTTAATTACTTTCTCATTCATTAGAAGTAATAGGTTTGCTCACACCATTTATCTGTTTTAGGTTTTGTGGTACTTTCATTCAGGTGTCCCCCATAAACGTGTGTGTTCTGAATGCCTGATCCCCAGCTGATGGCAATTTTGGAACTGGAACCTTTGCTGGAGGTGTGTTGTTGGGGACAGGCTTATTATAGGTGTTACAGCCAGCTTCACCTGGCCAGTGTTTGGCACACTCTCCTGCAGTTGTTGTCCACCTGATGTTGGCCAGGAGGTGATGTCCATCCTCTGCTCATGACATCATGGCACTTTCCCTCCAGTCTATAAGCCAAATGGTTTTGGCTTATAGCTGCTTTTGGTCAGGTTCTTTCTGCCAGCAATGAGAAAGCTAACTACAACAGTAAAATTGGTATCAAGGAGTGGGATTGTTACTGCTAGAACCCTGATTCTGTGGCCTTGGCCTTTTGGAACTGATTTGCAGGAGGAATGTGGATGGATTTGAAACCTCTAAGAGATGCCTTGCAGTGCTGTAAGTATAGCTTGATGGATTCTGGTCAGAGTTGAAAGACCTGAATATAGTAAGAACTATGGACTGTGAGGTTTGGCTTACAAGGGTGAGAAAGAACTTTGTCAGGACTGGTCTAGAAGCAGTTTGTGCGAGAGGCTTGCTACATTCTGTCTGCCTGTGTCCTGAAAACTTGTACAAATTTGCTTTATATAAAGATGGACTGGTGTAAGCAGATGAATATGGAACAGAAAGAAATAAAATCTTTGGTCCAAAACTGCTGCCTGTTCAGCTGGGATTGATTGGGCCAGGTGATCTACACTGGGACAGCAGGAAGAATTAAGACTCTTTTGAAGTAAGGGGCTTGAATGCTGAAGGTTTCCTGCTCTTCAAAGTCAGCATTATTTCCCCCCAGGATTAACAAGTTGGTAGCCTGCCTGGTACTACTGAGTATAACAAATGAAGGAAGAAAGGGGCATTGAACTTGCAATATGGTTTTGGTTTTTGAAAATGGCTATGGGCATTGTGAAGCAGGCTATTTGGATTACCTGTAGAGGCCTGATGGAACCATGAGGATGAACCAAGAGTTACAGTGGAGACCCAGTGGAAATGCCAGGATTATGAGATAGCTGCCAAAGAGAGCTGCCAGCACTGGATGAAATTTCCCAGACTGTGAGTAGCCAAGCTGGCAGGGCAGAATTGGAACTCCAGAGACCCATTACTGGTTAGAATTATCAGACTTGGAGTTAAGAGTCTGATATTTGCCCTGTTTGTATCTTGTGTTGGTTCAATCTGTCTTTGCTATGCCCTATGCCATCTTTTGGAGTGTGAATATTTATTCTGTGTCATTATAATTTGTTTGGGTATTATGGCTCAGTTAAAGGACCTTGTGTTATGGTGATTTCTGAACATCATTCGAATTGATAAAAACTATGGGGCCTTTTAAAATTGAACTGAATGTACTACATTTTACATCATGTATGGTTATTAGTTTATGGGGGTCTAGGGGGGATTTTGTTGGTTTGATTCAGGTGTCCTCCATAAACTTATGTGTTCTGAATGTTTGATCTCCAGTTGATGGAAATTTTGGAATAGAACCTTGTTAGAGGTGTGTTGTTGGGGGCAGGCTTATGGGTGTTCTAGCCAGCTTCCCCTTGCCAGTGTTTGGCACACTCTCCTGCTGCTGTTATCCACCTAATGTTGGCCAGGAGGTGATGTCCCTTCTCTGCTCATGCCATCATTTTCCCTGCTATCATGGAGATGCCCCTGGAGTCTATAAGCCAAAATAGACCCTTTCCTTACAAGCTGCTTTTGGTCAGGTTCTTCCTGCCACTAATGAGAAAGCTAGTTCTGGTAGATGAGTTGAATCAAGAGATCATCCATTTCAGGTTTTTTAATTTTATAGAATACAGAATCTTGAAATATGTCCTGATGATTCTTCCAATTTCATTAGTATCAGTTGTGATGTCTGTATTTACAGTTCTAATCGTGTTGATTTGAATCTTCTCTTTTTTCCTTGTGATTTGGCCAGGGGTTTATCAATCTTGTTTATTTTTTTTTTTCAAAGAAACAGCTTTTTGTCTCATTTTTTTCTGTTTCCAATTCATTAATTCTGCTTTGATCTTGATAATTTCTTTCCTTCTGGCACTTTGGGATTTAGATTGTTCTTGTTTTTCCAAAGCCCTCAGATGGATGGATATTTATCCATTTTTTTAAAAAAAAATTTTTTCATTTGTAAGCAGAGGGAGATAGAAGAGAGAATGAGAGAATGGGCATGCCAGGGCCTCCAGCCACTACAAACAGACTCCAGATGCATGCGTCCTTTTGTGCATTTGGCTTTACGTGGGTACTGGGGAATTAAACTTGGATCATTAGACTTTGCAGGCAGGCAAATAAATGCCTTAACTGCTGAGCCATCTCTGCAGCCCATGATCCCTCTATTTTTGAAATATAGGCATTTAGTGCTATAAACTTCCTTTTTAGAACTGCCTTCATTGTGTCCCACAAGTTTTGGTATGTTGTATTTACATCTTCATTCAGTTCAATAAAGTTGATGATTTCCTTTCTGATTCCTTCAACAACCCATTCATTGTTTAATAGTGAGCTGTTCACTCTCCAGGAGTTTGTGTGTTTTCTGTTGTTAAAGTTGTCATTGATTTCTAGGTTTACTGCGTTGTGGTCAGATATAATACAGGGAGTTATGTCAATTTTTCTGAGTTTGTGGAGACATGCTTAACACCCTAATATATGGTTTATTTTGAAGGTTCCATGAGCTGCTGAGAAGAATGTATAGTCAATAGAATTAGGATAGAATGTTCTTCTGTAGATGTCTAAGTCCAGTTGATCTATGGTGCTGCTAAGCTCCATTGTTTCTCTGTTAATTTTCTGCTTAAAAGAGCTGTCTATTGATGATAGTGGGGTTTTAAAATCTCCTGCTATTATTACATTGGATTTATATCTGTATTATTGTCTAGTAAATTTTGCTTTATAAAGTTAAGTGCCCCTGTATTTGGTGGATTTAAGTTTATGGTTGTAATATCCTCTTGTTGAGTTGTTCCTTTATAAATATGAAGTAAACCTTCTCTATCTCTTTTGATTACATTTGATTTGAAGTTCATTTTGTCAATGCACAGCCATACCTGCTTGTTCCTTGCTTCCTTTGCTTGAAATATCTTTTTTTCATCCTGTCACCCTAATGTGGTGTTTATCTTTAATTATAAGATTTTTTTTGCTTTGTTTTTTGTAGACAGCAAATGGATAGATCCAGCCTGTTAACCTGTGTCTTTTGATTGGAGAGTTGAGTCCATTAATGTTCAGAGTTATAATTGTGAGGTGTTTTAAGGAGTTAGGTGCTTTTTTGGCCTTTCTATGCTTTTATGTCCATTCTAGTTTTGATTATTTTTCTCTCTTCATGTGTATGTTGGTTCATCTCTTGTGTGTGGAGTACTCCATGTAGCATTCTCTGTAGGGCTGTCTTAGTGCTCACGTAGTCATAAAGCTGGTTTATAACATGAAAAGTTTTTCTTTCACCTTTTATTATGAGGAATAATTTTGCTGGGTATGTTTTGGGTTTGCAGCTGTGGTCTTTCAGGTTTTGGAATACTCCATTCTAGTTTTTAGAATTTCCATTGAAAAGTCAGAGGTAATTCTCGTGGGCTTACTGTTATTTGTAATGAGCTATTTTTTTCTTGCAGCTTTTAGTACTTGCTCTTTTTTTTTTTTTAATTCAGTGTTTTTATTATATTGTGATGTGAAGACTCTTCTCTGGTCCTGTTTAGAGTTCTGTACATCTCTTATACCTGGATGGGTCTCTCTTTTATATTGGGAAAATTTTCTTCAATAATTTTGTTGAAAATATTTTCTCTGCCCTTGGTCTGTATTTCTTCCCTTTCCTGTAAACCCATGATCTGAATAGTAGACCTCTTTGAGGTATCTCATAGTTCCCTCATGTTCTGTTCACACATTTTTTTTTTAACTTGGCATTGTCTTTGGACTCCCAATCTAATTCTCTGTCCTGTCCTCAAGTTCCAATAGTCTGTCCTCCACATTGTCTACTCTGTTGGGGAGGCTTTCGTTGGAGCCTTATTGTGGTTCTCTCCTCCATGGGCGCAGTGGGCCATCGGAGGAGAGAAAACGGAGAGAGGAGAGAGAGAAGCAGCGGGGGCCGTCCGCTGTCTGCTGTCTCAGGGCTGGGGCCCACAGAGCTGGGGGGAATGGCACAGAGGGATGCTGCGGGACACAAAGGCAAGCAGATGCGTATTGTATATCCATGTGGTTCTTTATTCAATTGGGGGAACTACATTATATAGGGAAAAAGGGGGTCCAGGGCATGGGAAATGGGAAGGGAAAAGATGATTGGTTGATGGGGGTGGGGAGTTAGCAGCCTGCACAGGGATAGGTGGGTGGGACAGGTGGGTGGGGACAACCTGGGAACCTCATAGGGGGTCCTGAGTGGCGGGAAATGCGTGATGCTAGCCACGGTCTGGTCAGTGGGGATGGGTACAAAGAAGTTTTGCTGAAATTCAATGCCAGTCCTGCTGAGATGGGGAATGCTGGTTTCGGTGGCCAGCCCATGGGGGTGGGAGCTAGGGTGGGTGGAGGTGGGAAACGCCTACCGGATCACCAGGGTTTCACCTCCTCATACACCTTTAACCCTCTATTCTCCGTGCCCTCAGTAGCAGAGCAAATAATTAATGCCCAACACCTTATAATAAAGTTACTTCATTTTTGTTTTCCATTATGCTCATGTGAATTCTGATTTCATTTCTTGATTTGACCTACTTAATGTGTCTTGGATTTCATTGCTGTATTTGGTCGTGCCCTCATTGAGTTTGTTCCATTGATCCATGAGCTCATTTATTTGATTATCCTCTACTTAGCCATCTACTGAGCTCTTTCTGAATGTCAATTTTTAAAAATATATATATTTATTTATTTGCAAACATAAAGACAGAGAGAGAAAGAAAAAGAGAGAATTGGCATGTCAGAGCCTCTTGCCACTGCAAACTAACTCTAGATGCATGCATCACTTTGTGTATCTGGCTTTTGTGGATACTGGGGAATTGAACCTGTGCTGGTAGGATTTACAAGCAAGAGCCTTAACCACTGAGCAATCTCTCCAGCCCATGTCTTCAATTTCATTGAGACATCTGGAGCAGATTATTTGGTGACTCTCTTTGATTTCATCCAGCTATTGGTTGCTTTGCTTTTGTTGGTTTTCTTCTATTTCCTTCATCTACTTTTTGAGTTCTATTTGTCAGTTTTCTTCCACTTCAATGAACCATCCTTTCACTTGTACTTGAAAAACTTTGTATTAGCTTCCATCCTGATCAGCCATTCTTTGGGATCTTGAGTATTTTTTTACTATTTTCTTCCATTTCATACAGCCACTTGTTCATAGCTAGTTTCTAGGCACCTTAGAGCACTGCTGCCCTGTGCACAGGATTCTCTGTTCTCTAGGTTTGCCCCACCCATGCATTACCATTGGAGCTTCCTTCCCCAGGTGCAAGCTGGCATTTGGGCTGGAGGTTGCCAGGACCACCTGGGCCACGATCCCGAGTCTCCCTCACTAAGTTTCCTCCCTCAGGGGGTAGCTGGCTATTGGGCTGGCATTTGCCCTGTGCTCCATCTCCATACTTTACCCCACTTGAGTTTACACCCCTAGGTGCAGGCTGGCGTTTGCCAGGTGTTGCCTGATTCCCCCTGCTCTGGAAGCTTGCCTGGCTAGGAGCTTCTGGGCTACCTGCCCTTCCCAGCAGTCTATGGAACTGAAACCACACTGGCTGTGTGGTTGCTGTTTACTTAAAGACCTTGGCTTGGGAGAAGGGATTATTGTGGGGAATCTTATCTATATGTTCCCATCTTAACTGGAAGCCACAAGATTTTTTGTTTGTTTTTCAAGGTAGGGTCTCACTCTAGCCCAGGCTGACCTGGAATTCACTATGTAGTCTCAGGGTGGCCTTGAACTCACAGATCCTTCTACCTCTACCTCGGAGTGCTGGGATTAAAGGAATGCACCACCACACCCAGCTAGAACTAAAGTATTTTAAGAAAATTCTATCTACAACCATGTTTTTTTTTTAAAAAAAAAAAAAAAGGAAACAGAGCTGGGAAGATGGCTCAGAAGTTAAAAGCACTTAGTTACAAAGTCTTCCCGCCAACTTCAATTTCCCATTACCCTTGTAAAGCCAAATGCACCAAGTGATGCATGCACTCTGAGCTTGTTTGCAGTGCAAAAGGCCCTGGCCTGTCCACACTCACATACACTCTTTCTCATGGAAATAGTTTTTTTTTTTTTTTAATCAGGAAACAAAAAACTTTAAATGTATTGACCCAATAATAATGTATCAAAAATGATGAATGTAGTGATCTCTGGCTATCTCAAAACAAGCCTGACTCCAATATATTTACTGTCAAATGTCCTTTAGCATCTGCTGCAGTCAGCTCCATGTTGCTGGGATGACCATCCAAGCAGACACAGCTTATGGGAGGAATGGGTTTATTTCAGGCTTATAGATTCAGGGGAAGTTCCATCAATGGTGAAAGAAGCTGGCTCCTTTCACAGATACAAGCAAACAGAAACTACAGAAAAGCCACTACCACAAGCAAGCACTAACCACCAGAGAAACTGCTCAGCACACACCTCTGGGCTGGAATCAAATCTACCCTAGTAACATGCCCCTATGCAGCAGGAATCTACCTGCTAAGGACTAAAGTTACAAACCCAATTTTAATAAAACACCTGAGTCTATAGAGCCATATATTTACATTATCGTATTCAAACTACCACAGTATCTCAGTACAGCTTGCTGCCATCAAGTCCAAAAAGTCAAAATAAAGTGTCAAAAAAATAACATGATACTGCTGTTTGAACATTGTATACATATAACTAAGTGAAGTAATTACAAGTTGCTTTTGTGTAGAATGAAATGTACTTTGTCAACTTGTCTGTTGTGGTGCCACAGTGCATGCTCGAC
Organism: Zapus hudsonius; assembly: GCA_004024765.1. NCBI lineage: Eukaryota > Metazoa > Chordata > Mammalia > Rodentia > Dipodidae > Zapus > Zapus hudsonius. The sequence continues at coordinate 1,179 of PVHP010004413.1, read as the reverse complement.
AACCAATGTACTACTGAACTATATAACTAATGAACTTCCAATTGAACAGTCACAATTCATATACAATTCCCTGGGTCTAGAAGCTTTTTTTTTTTTTTTGGTAAGATACTGAAAAAGGATTACTGGATGAAGGATTTATACTTCCTGATTACACAATATACTAAGCAAAGCTATAGCAGTCATCAAGACAGGATGGTACTGGTATAAACTAGATTTAGACAGACAGAGAGAGAGAGAGAGAGAGAGAGAGAGAGAGAGATTTAAAAAAAAGAACTGAACTGAAATCCAGAAATATCTGCATTCATTGCCCATGGATTTTCAACAAATGGTACTGACACCACACACATGCAAAAAGAACCTGAATCCCTATCACATACCAGATGCAAAAGACTGTTCAAAGAAAGCCTATGCTCAGACCACACAACTCCTAAAATAATACACAGGAGCAAATCTTCAGTCTTGGAACAGGATGCAGTTTCTTAGATCTGACACCAATACACACAAGGGGAAGGATTCTGTTTTCTCAGGTGTGCTTGGTGTGAAATAATTAGCTGAGTATAGAAAGAGGCAGATGTGAGGAAAGAAATTATAAGAATGACAGATCAAGAAACACAGCAACATTGGTAGGAGGTGTTGCCGAGAGCCAACCTGAGGTTTGTAATAAAGAATTCCAAGGTATTTATTTCTACACCAATGATTTTTTTTTTCCAATTAAAAGATTAGGTTCACCCAGAGTTGGAATCTTCATAAGTAAAGACTATAAACAGAGGTGAGCATTTTTACACAGGAATTAATATAATGACCTATGAAATTCAGGCTGGACTAAAGGGGTACAAAGACAAAAGAAGGTAGTGAGGTGACCTAGGGGGTTTCAATGTGGTCCTAGCACTGACTTAATGGACGGCTTTTAGCCAAGTGTTCCATATGACCAAAGAATGTGCTCAAAGTGTGCAAGGTTAGGATTTAACATTTTGTAAATTACAATCAACAGCTTTCAAATTCGACCAATTTTCCACTCAGTGAAGGGGACCCCTTGTTTGGAACTAGGGATTCAGGGTGATAGGCACCGGATCCCGTACTTTTGGGCTCCCAAAACAAGATGCACTATGGGAGCAAGTGACTGGGAGACTACTAAAAATAGAATCTAGGTAATCCAGAATTGTGTATATTTGTTAACCT
>PVHP010004412.1:0-71402 GCA_004024765.1 Zapus hudsonius | reverse complement strand
AGCTGAGGCCCAGGCCGGAGGATCAGAAGAGCACACCCCATAGAGCCACTTGATTCTAGGCTCTGTGATCATCCACTAAATCCACATCCCTTCCCCACCCCACTGCACTGAGGCTCTGCTCATTCCTGGGTGGAGAGATCCCTACTAATCAGGAGGTGTTTGCCCTGATTTGGGGGGGGGGGTTCAAATGGAAACATTAAGACAAAGGTACAGGAAGAACTCAATGGAGATTCAGGAGACTAGGAGCCATCTGTCAGATTTGGCTTGTGATGCCAGGCCCCTGAGCGCAATCTGGGGTGGGGGATCTGCTAACAGTCTGCTGCAATCAGCAGTTCCTGCCTCCCCAGATCCCTTCTAGGAAGCTTTCTGTGCCATCCCTGTGCCCCCTGCCTCCTCTTGCTGAGCAGTCTCCCTGGTCGCGGCCATGTGCTCTGGCAGGCTCACTAAGTGAGTGCCTTCTGTGAGTGAAGAGGGGGGAAGAGGATGGTGTCTGGCTTTGCAGAGACAGGTACTGGGCCCTGTCCTGACATCTGCTATAAATCCACACCCCATTCACTGATTTATAGCCTGCAGGCCCAGAGAGGAAGAATGAGAAGGGGAAGTCTGGAGAAAAGCAGAAAGTATGGTGGTGAATGAAATCCAGGGCAACCCTCCTCCTGACCTGCTGTTGCCAGGAGGGCTCTGAGGGGAACCTCAGTGTTGTGCAACTGGCCCGGATCAGTGGTGGGGTGTCCATAGCCAGCTGCCCCTGCCTGATCTGCAGGCTGCTGCGGATGACGGGGCAGTAGGCACAGGCTTCAAGGGCCGTCTGCCCCCTGCCCACTTGGCTCTAAGAGAGCATTCTTTCTGAGGTCCCCCAGCCCACAGCTGATCCCGCCTGGCAGCGGCCTGGAAAACAGAAGGTTTGCTTGTCTGCGCCTGCTGCACCCCCTCCCCAGCCCCAGCCTGGGACCCCCTCTCAGGGGCTCCTTTGGCTGCCACAGCCTGGCGCTCTCTGTTGCCATGGCACTGGCTGAGATGAGGCTGTGGAGGGTGGGGGCAGAGAGGGCAGCTGAGGGAGGTGGAGGCTGGAGCTGTACAGCCAGGGAGGCCCTGGCCTTCTGTGTAAGGGGTGCTGGGGCCACAGAGTCACACACCCAGCCAATGGCCCCTATGCCCTTATCTCAGAGGCCCCGGTGGCAGGGCCATGCCTGGGTTTCCCTTCACAAGAATGCTCAACCTCGCCTCCTGAGCCTCACGTTCTGCATTGACTTTGAAGAAGGGCTCTGGCTTCTATCTCTACTTTGGCTTTCACATGAATGGGTGCCCTTTGTACAGGCCCTGGCCTTGGAGGTCCTGCCCCTGAGAGCGGGGATTTGGGATGGTGAACTTCACATGGGAGCTGTTCACTCTGAACAGGTGGGAGATGGGTGGTCTTTCTCTGCAGTTAAGAACACGGGCATTGGACTCAGACAAGCTGGTATCTATCCAGCCTCTCTGGTTGTTGGCCATGTGACCCAGGACAAGTTACCAAATCTTGGCCAAGACTCAGTATTCTCCTCTGTGAAATGGTAATGAGAAGCAGCCCCCCACCACCACACACACACACAGGGCTGTTGTAAGAACAGACCAAAATCCACAGATCACCTCACTGAGCAGAATGCCTGGTTCCAAATTGTTCAGATCCCTGGTTTCAGATTGGAGGGCGCTCAGACAGTGAGTGGGAAGGAAGATGTCCTGAGGTGGGCTTGGGCAGCAGGTGGACAGAAGCAGGAACAAGAGGTAAGGAGACAGTGAGACAGACTGCCTAGTTAAAAGAACCACAGTGGGCTGGAGTGGTCAAAGGCGCTTGCTTGCAAAGCTTGACATCCTGTCCCCAGCACCCATATAAAGCCAGATGCACAAAGTGGCACACGCCTCTGGAGTTTAGATGCAGTGCAAGAGGCCCTGGCATGGCTCTCTCTCTCTCTCTCTCTCTCTCTCTCTCCTCTCATTGCAAATAGAGAATAAAAGTATCTAAAACAACAACATTGTGACAATCTGCCCTCTGAGCTTCCTGAGCTGCCCAGGTGGACAGGCCACAGGGAAGGGGTGAGGTTCTTATGGCAGAGGTGTGCTTTTACAGAGAGAGTGGGAACGAGAAAAGGAAGGAGAGCACTGGCCCTGAGGTTACCGCATCTCTGACTGCCTCTCCCTGTAACTGTCAACGGAGTTGTGTCCAGCTCAAAATGCCATGTGGAAAATGTTCAGAATTAGAAAGGAACAGGCTACAGACTGGCATGGCCACCCCACTCCACCCACCCCCACCATCCCTGGCCTCTCTGAGGGGCTCGAAGCATTACTCTTGCTCAAGAGCTAGTCACAGGCCTCACAGGCTCACCCTGTCTAGACCCAGTGGGACCTCTTACTTCCCTTCTCTATGCCTCAGTTTCCCCACATGGACAGGATTCAGCCCTGGAGCCATTGTTGGCAAGCTCTGTGATCTTAGCCCCAGCATATGACCTCTCCATGCCTCAGTTTCTCATCTATAGGCCAGGAAAGTGGCAGATGCTGTGGATTGGATAAGGGATGTGGTGAGATGAGTCACAGGAGCCCTTAGTCCACGTGGTGATTGGTTAGAGCCCAGGAAGCTGCTATCATCCTTGATCTCAAAGCCGGACTGATCAGGAATGGCCAAGTGACATCTCTGAGACCAGGAGCCAGGAGTCTAGGGGCCTAGAGCCAGGCCATATGGTCAGGAGCGTGGCTGTAGGGCTGAGCAGGAGGCAGGAAGTGCGGGCGGCTGCTGGCAGGGGGCAGGAGCATGCTTAGGCCTCCCTCCCTCCTTCTCTGACCTCCTTCCCAGGCTGGTTCCCAGCCTGTGTGGGGACCTAGGCCCCCTCCCTGGGGCCCCCAGCACCATGAGGCCCACACTGAGTGCTTTCCCACGCACTGTTCCAAGTAGCTGGACTGCCATCACCCCGCCCCCAGCTCACACACTGTGGGGGTGGTGGGGTGCTGCAGCCGGGGACTTGCACCAGGGATCCTCAGTTCTTTATCTGCCTGGCTCCTTTCCAGACAGATGTTTCGTTTTATTTTGGACTTCCAGAAAATGGGTCATTTCTTTCCATTGTGCCCCTGGGGAGGCCTCCTGAGAGAGGAGCACAGAGCTAGTGAGGAATGTGGGGCCCTGGGGAGCTGGGAGGACAGTGGCCCTCCTCCTGCAGCAGAGCCAAGAAGTGGCCTCTACTTTAGTGTCAGGGAGAGCCACAGATGGCCAGGGAGCAGCAGAGAGACCGAGTGAGCACAGGTGACAGTGGAACCAAGGAGCTGGAAGAGGTAGGGACGGCCAGCGGCCACCAAGGGCATGTTCAAGGGATCTGAACGGGATTGCAGAGCGATACTGCACATCTGCTCCAGGAGGACTGTGTGGATGCTTGGTCCAGGGCCAGCAGGCCACAGAGATGGGTGGAAGGATTGAACCCATGCTTCGATCTGGGCCCCAGTGCTCACCCTCCCCGGCCCTCAATGGAACCCGAGGCTCATGGGGAGGTGCCCTGTGGAAAGGTAGCTTGTAGAGAACTTCAGCAGAGAAAGTGGGGCTTGGGAGGGAACAGGGGGAGGGAGCCTCACCCCTTCTCAGGTTTCCCTCCCCACTTGGGACTATGTCCCCATCCTCCAGACCCTGCTCTGACTCCCAGGATGGGGCTCCTGATTATTCCTGCAAGATTACATCCACGTGGGCCAGACTGCCCAATCCAGGCTGGGCTGTCACTTGCGCACTGTTCAGCTGCTGGCTGAGGACTCTGTCCCTGACTCCAGATGCCTCGTGCTCCCACACACTCTCCTCGGAGCTGAGTCACGGCATCCTGGCTGGGTCCCTCCATGACTCCCCATCTCCACCCAGCAGTCTGTGTCCACACAACTGCCCTCCAGAGCAGGGCTCTGAGAACCACAATGTCGGCCAACAAAGTTCTCCCCCTCCCTGCACACAGATGAGGAAACCGAGGCCCAGAGAAGTGTGGGGGCTCTTCCGCAGGAGAGACAATTGTCAGAAGGAGACAATAATGGGGTCCTTTTTTTTCCACCCTGAAATTTGTTCCAGAGGCTGGGCAGGGTCCCTGGCTTGGAGGAGAGAGGACAAGACTGTGACTCAGGAAACAAGCCCGTGTCCTACTTTTTGCCACCAGTTTAGGAAGTCACTCCTCTAAGTCTCAGTCAGAGTGTTCCAGTCTCACTCTGGCTGGAACAGTACAGGGAAAATGGCGGGAGGGTGCTGGGGAGAGGGTTAGGGAGAGCTGTAGCTGGACTCTAGGTCTTGAGTTGGTACTATGGGGGGCAAGAGGTAAGCTGCGGTACCCAAACGCCCATCTGAGCTCGCCCTGTCTAGACCCAGTGGGACCTCTTACTTCCCTTCTCTATGTCTCAGTTTCCCCACATGGACAGTGTGGCACAGGAAGGGGTTTGAATCAGGTAGAAATTCCCTGGCTACAGAGCACTCAGGACTCCAGGGCTGGGTCTTTTCCCTGAGGATCTGGTTTATTCAGGGCACCCTGAGCCTCAGCTGGGCTTCATCTTCCCATCTCGTGTCTCTGCTTCCACTCATGCCAGCAAGACTTTCCACGTTTGAAGCCAGCTCATGGCAATTATTCACTGTGTGCCAGGCCTCGTTCTCGCCTTAGACTGTGGCTTCCTCCCCTCAGCACTTCTGCCCTCCAGGGATCCACTTTCCCCTCAAGACCCCAACAGTGAACTACCAAGCCCTGTTGGCTCTCAGCTAAATGAATCTCAAATCGCTTTCTTTTTTAAAAAACGCATGCACACATGTGTGCGCGCTGGTGCTGGTACGTATGCACACGTGTGTGCATTTGTGTGGAGGTCAGCAGACATCCTAGAGCGCCATCCTCAGGAATGCCACCTACCTTCTTTGAGACAGGGTCTCACTGACCTGAAGCTCACCCATTAGGCTAGACTGTCTGGCATGGGAGCCTGAGATCCTTTTCTCCCCCAGCACTAGGGTTGCAGGCTCACACACAACGCCTGGCATTTTTATGTGGGTACTAGGGATGGAATTCACGTCCCGATGCTGTGAGGCAAGCACGTCACTGCCTGAGCCAGCTCTCCAGCCCCAGATCTGTCCATCAGTCCCCACCCGCTGTTCTCTGCCTAGCCCCAGCCAGCGAGCACTGTGACCAGAGAATCCTGCAGAGGGCCGGGCAGTGTGGAAGCGTGCTACCTCACCCAGTCTCCCCTGGTTGGGCCTTGCTGGGCAATTTTCCCAAGTGTTTTCTGCCTTCGTTTCCCTACCTGTAAAGTGGGAATAGCCAATTCTAGCTCCCTCAGAGGAGACTGAGAATCAGGTGACTTAGCCAAGTACTCATGCAGCTTTCTGACTTCTTTGTATGTATGTGCATGCAGATGTGTGTTCAGGAGCAGCTGGGCTCCTCCGTGTATGTGGTGTGCTCATGTCCTGTGTGGTAGAAGATGGTGATCTGTCACACATGGATACCTCTTTGATGAGCACCTCAGAAGCACCAAGACAGTTGGTGCCCATGTGCTAGGCATGGTGAGAGGTGTGCACATGCGTGTTTTTGTGTGGGCTTGCACATGGTCGGTGCTTATGTGGATGTGGGCATGCATCCGGCCAACTGCACATGTGTGTGCTGCAGAGGAGCGTGTGAGTAAGCACGTAGGCGGCGTCTGGGTGGTGTGCATGTGTGCACTGTGTTCAGGCCTCCCCCTGGCAGTGATGTCGCCCCCCTCCTGTCTGCTGGTGTCGTGGGAGCCTCAGGACCCTGAGGGAGGGAAGCTGTTGCTGGCGGATGTGGCCAAGATGGGCTGGATTTATTTAGATTAAGACGGTGGGAAAGGAGTGGGGAATTCTATGTGCTTGGAGGAGGGGTGCTGAGGCTTGGAGGAGGACGCCCCAAGCATGGATCGGAGGCCTCCCCGGGGAGTGAACTGCTGAACCTCTCTGAATTTGTGAGGGCTTCCTGGCACACAGCACTCCCTTCCTGGGCCAAGGGGACGTGGCTTAGGTGCCATTCACATTTTCTGCTTCAGCGGCCTCCCTGGACAGGTAGTGGGTGTCCTCCCCGTCACCTTCATGCTGACTTAGGTGGCTCTTTTGTCTGAAGAAGGGAAGTTGTCATAGGCAAGCCACCAGGAAACATCAGCTGCCTGGGTCTCCATGCAGTTGGCCAGAACACAGCAGCCACTGGAAGCACAAGATGACCTTTGTGGCATTGTGTGGACAAGTGAGGGTGTCCACAGGCATCCCAGTGGCCCAGGGAGGTTATTCTGGAGGCCTAAGCCTTGTTCTGGGGCACAGCTGACCTGGGCTTGTCGTTCCTTCCACCTCCTGGGGTTCCATGTCCCAAGTTCACGTGGTTGGAGATCACTTGAAGAAACTTGTCTAGCCCTAATGGCAGAGACGAGGAAACAGAGGCCCACACTTAGACAGTGTGGTAGATGCACCCAGCAGGTCGGTGACACTGGAGGCCTGGGGCAAACGGGTTACGGGCTCTAGGTGACTCTGCACTCAGGCATGTCAACTGCTTCTCTGACCGTCCCCAGCCCCGTCCTCAAGCCAGCCCTCAAAATCAAAATATCTCCCTCTTTCTCTCTCTCTCTCTCCCTTCTCTTTGGCCAGTCAAAAAGAGAGTTTTTAGCTGGGCGTGGTGGTGCATGCCTTTAATCTCAGGGAGGATCACTGTGAGTTTGAGACCTGCCTGGGACTCCATAGTGAATTCCAGGTCAGCCTGGGCTAGAGGGAGACCCTACCTCGAAGAAACAAAACCACACAAAAACCAAAAAGAGACAGAGTGTTTGAATAGGGACTACTCTGTGAGTTGACGGTTCTAATCTCGTGGTACAGATGGCCGAATGTGTGACAGAGCAGGCTGGAGACCTGTTCACTGTCCAGGGGAGGCTGCCACAGTCCTAGCAGAAAGAGCTAAGCCAGTCCAAGAGCCCAGGGGTGTCTGTACCTTCCCCAAGCACCTACACTCTCCCTCAACTCATTTGCCCGCAGCTGGAACCCACCTTGTCTCTGTGTGACTAGGACATGATTCTGGGCCTCTCTGGGTCACTGCAGGCCACTCAAGAAGGGCCTTTCCCAGCACTGAGAGTCACAGAGTCAGAGAGAGTGCCCCATGTCCAGCCTCAGCAGAAAAGGAGCGAGTGCCCAAAGCATCAGGGTTGGTAACTGCATGCCATGAAGTCCCAGCCCACACAGCCAGCCCAGCCCCCTTCAGTGACCTCCCATCTCCTGGCCGGCTGGCAAATTCCTCCTTTAGAATAATAAACAGTGTGGCCAGTCAGGGAGGCTGCAAGAGGAGGGGAGGGAGGCTGACGTGACCCCCTCCCCCAGCCCGGGCTGCTAATGATTTTCTTTGGCCCAGATCTCTGGCAGGAAGCGGGGAGCCAGGGGGCACCCATCGAGGGGCAGATAGGCCTTGGTAGGGGCTGCTGGCACACTCTGCTCTTGCCCGTGTGAGGAGACCTGGTGTCTAGCTGGAGAGGCCAGAACAGGAGGGAGGGATGGGGAGGAAGGGAGGGGGACTTTGACCTTCTGAGAGGGGGGAGAGGAAGACCAGAAGAGACCCTCAGGCTGGCTGGTCAAAAGAGAGGGTGAAGGAGGAAAGGAAGACGTATTTGCTCAGAATGCTTCTGGGAGTTGGGACGGACCTCGTGGGTGTCCCACTCCTCCTATGTGACAATCAATGTCACTGGTGGTAGGTACACTTGCCATCACCCCACCAAGACAGCTGGAGGCTCACAGAGATGGCCATGGCATGAGAGGCAGCCATCCTGTACGCCTCAGCCCTGGGCAGGAAACTAGCAAGGGCAGCTGGACTGGAGTGGGCATGGCCACGCCGGGCAGCCCCGCGGTATCAGGGGGCTGCATGGCCGCTTCCCAGATTTCTTGCTCAGTGATTCCCACCCACCCTGGTCTCTTCCCATCCAGGCAGTAGGTGACACCGCCATACTGACTATTGGTGTTATTTAGGGTCTGAGAAATGGCTGCTGAGGGGAAGGACAGCCCCAGCCGGGTCAGTGTGTTTTTGTGTCCCTGTCACTGTCTGTCCCCATCACCACGGTTCACACATCTCCTCCACTCTTGTCTCTCTGCCTTGCTCTTAAACAAGGCTGCTGGGCAACCTTGGGCAAAACTCTTCTCAGAGCCTTGGTTCTGGACGTGAGGATGGAGTGGAGAGCTTTGCTTCCTCCAGGGCCCTTCAGAGCCTGCTAGGATTCATGGAGCCAGGACCCTGACCCTCTCCTCTGGGCCTCCTGTGCTGTTCTGGGCTGAGTAGAGGGGCCAGCCCACCCCCACATTCCACAGTCCCCACTCCCCCGCTTCCCTTCTCACGCCACCACTTCCTGTTGTGTTGTGGAGGGAGCTGTGGGAGTTCTCTGGGCCTGGCTCACCCTCCTCCTCAGGCTTTTCATCACAGTTTCCCAAATATTTGTCCTGGCAGATAAGTGTCTGGTATTGGAACTGTCACCCGGAGGCCAGGCTGTCAGAGCTGGCAGGCCTCTGGACACGATCCAACCCAACTTTTCCTCCCTCCCTCGCTTGGAACATACGGGGAAACTAAGGCCCAGAGGCCAAGAACTTGGCCAAGGCCATAGGAGAGGGGGCCCATGACCTTGGGCCGAGGCGACTGCAGGAGCTGGGTGGTAAGGTGGGCTCTGGCACCATGTCTAGCCGCCCAGGGCTCTAACTGCTATTTAACTCCACAGGGCAACATGGGGCTTCCAGGGGTGATGCCCGCTCTGGTTCTTAAAGGTAAGTCAGCTGAGGTCAGGGGTGAGGGCCCTGGGGAGTCTCTAGGAAGCTGGGAAGGTTGGTTCTTGTTAGCGCCAGGACGCATGAGTCCAGAAACTCTGCTAGCCTCTCGTGCCTCAGTTTCCTATAGGCTGAGGGGGTCTCTGTGGAGGTCTTCCAGTGACTACCCATCGTCTTAGAACCCTTAAGGAGAGCCCCCCAAGTGCTCAGGACCATCAGCTCAGCCTCCTTGCTGGTCTCTCCACACCCACTGCACCCACTGGCAGGCACCTGCCTTCATCTCTCAAGGGACTGGGCAGATGCCCAAGTAGCCAGTGCGCCATGGGCGGACCTGCCCTACACACGGCTCTCTGATGGGCTGGCTGACTGAACCTGTGCTGATTTTCATGGCAAGAAAGCATGGGCCGGGGCTTACAAAATCCTCCCACTGTGTACACTGGTTCATGGTGGTGCTCATGGCTACCTCCCCACATCCTCTCCCAGAGGATGCACGGCCTAACCCTCTGCCCCCATCTCTCTCATCCCACAGGGGACCTCAGCATATCTCTGGTCCCAGGCTGCACCCCCTCGGAGCTAGCTCCTTCCCAAGCTGGCCTCCCGTGGGCTCACAAGAACTGGGCAGCTGGGGGTAGCTGTAGGGAAAAGGCCCAGAGAGTGACCTGGGAAGCAATGCAGGAACTACAGGCCCAGGGATTGCTTCCCCAGGATTTCCTGTCCCCTTCTCCTGCCTGCTGCCTGCACGCAGCACTATTGAAGGACCCAGAGGCGGGGTCAGAAGGACAGAGACCAAGGCCAGAGTCCCTGGAGCATCTGGGTGTGCTCTTTAAGGACCTGGGGGCTATGCAGACAAGTTTCCAGGGCAGCTCTGGGGGAGACATTAAGGCCCCTGTGCCCTGACATCTGACCCCTCCTGTCACAAAGGTCAGCTGCTATTGCTGCGCCTGCTGTTGCTGCCGGGACCCCGGACCTCCCAGAGTCTGGTCATCACACCCCCCGGGCCAGAGCTTGTCCTCAATGTCTCCAGCACCTTCGTTCTGGCCTGCTCTGGCTCGGCTCCAGTGATGTGGGAAAGGACATTCCAGGTGCCCCCGCAGGAAGTGTCCGTGGCCCAGGACGGCACCTTCTCCAGCAGGCTGACACTGGCCAATGTTACTGGGGGAGACACGGGAGAATACTTTTGCACCTTCAACAGCTCCCTAGGGCCAGAGCCCAGGGAGCGCAAGCGTCTCTATATCTTTGTGCCAGGTAGGCGCCCTGGCCAGCATGCCACTCCGGGACCCCATCTCCACAGAGCGTCTCATGACACCCAGTGAGATGCAGCCCGCCCTGTCGGTCCAGGAGCCCATTCCCACGCATGGCCCCATCCCTGCCTCCGAGAACTCCATATTGTCAACTGGTCCCAGTCTGCTCCTCTTCCTCCCCATGTCCCATCTTCCCTGTCTCGGAGCTTGCAGGTGTAGCCACACTTCAGCCAATGGCTGGGCTCCCTTCCTGCACCCAAGCTCTGTCCGCATCAAACGTGAGGGATCTCCGAGAAGACCTGCCATAGTCCAGTTCTGCTGCTATAACAAAATGCCCAAGACTGAATAGCTTATAATCACCAAAGAGTTATTGGTACACAGTTCTAGAGCGTGAGAGGACAAGGTGGTGGGGTTAGCATCTGGCAAGGCCTTCTTGCTACATTATGTCGTGGACAAGGCCGAGTGAGAGAGGCCTTTTATAATGGCACCAAGCCACAAAGCCTGCACAGTCCGGTGACCCACTGTCTTTCTATCTGGTCTGGGGACTGAGCCCAGAGCCTCAAGCTCTATGCTGGGCTGAGGCCCCACGCTTTGTTTCAGGCGTCCTTCTCATTCAGTCGCCCTTGTGGCCTTGAACTCACTCTGTAGCTCAAGCAGGTCTGTAACCTGTGATCTTCTAGCCCAGTTCAGCCTCCCCGGGAGCTGAGATTCATAGGCCTGCACGGCCAGACTTCTTCAAAGTCCTGCTTCTTAAGACTGCTACAATGTTACAGTGGCGATTCTATCTATCTATCTATCTATCTATCTACCTATCTATCTATCTAGATATAATTTTTTTTTCCCGAGGTAGGGTCTCACTCTAGCCTACACTGATCTGGCCTTCATTCTGCGGTCTCAAGCTGGCCTTAAACTCATAGCAATCCCACTACCTCTGCCTCCCGTGTGCTGAGATTAAAGACGTGTACCACCACACCCAGTTAATTTCTTTCTTTAAAAAATGTTTTTATTTATTTATTTGCAAGAGGGGAAGAGAGAGAGGGAGGGAGGGAGAGAATGGGTGTGACAGGGCCTCTTGCCACTGCAAACAAACTCCAGATGCATGCGCTGCTTTATACATCTGGGTCCTGGGAAATTAAATCCAGGCCGGCAGGCTTTGTAAGCAAGTGCCTTTAACCCCTGAGCATCTCAGCCCAGGGCGTTACACCCCAGTGCATTTTGGAGGGGTCCAATGTTGGAACCGTAGCGTTATCCACATTCTGTGTTGGGGACACTCAGGCCAGCCAGGGGAAGAGACGCGCTCAAAGTCACATAGCAGGTAACAGGATGGCTAGAAAGCCAGGTCCCTAAGGCTCACTCTTGGTCTGCTCCTGGCAGACCCCTCCATGGGCTTCCTCCCTGTACACCCTGAGGACACGTTCATCTTTCTCACGGAAATAACCGAGACAACAATTCCATGCCGAGTGACAGACCCCAAGCTGGTGGTGACACTGCACGAGAAGAAGGTGGATGTCCCACTGCCTGTCCCCTATGACCACCAGCGAGGCTTCTCTGGTACCTTTGAGGATAAGACCTACGTCTGTAAAACCACCGTCGGGGACAGGGAAGTGGACTCCGACGCCTACTACGTCTACAGTCTCCAAGGTGAGCCTCCTTTCTGGCCCAGTGCTCAGCAGAGGCAAGCAGAGCCATTCACAGAGGGACAGTCCCTCGGTTGACAGAGTGCAAGTGGCCTTGGAGGGGGGCAGCTAGTATTTACCTCATTTTACAGATCAGGTAACTGAAGCTCAGAGAGAGGGTAGAGTTGGCCCACAGTCACAAATGCCCAAGGGGCAGAACTGGGCTGAGTGACATGGGGCACAGGCTTGGAACCAGTTGGGTTTGGCCACATCCTATCTGAATTACTTTGCACAAAGCACACGGTCCCTTGACCCCATAAACAGGGGACTAGTGGATGCCACCTCGCAAGATTATGGGGACAGTAAATAAAAGATGGACGACACCTGACACATGAACAGTCCGGTAGACTTCTCCATACGTTGGATCCCCAGAAGATACTCTGACTTCCAGACTACTGTTCTATTCCTTCTAGAACGTTGCCCTCCCAGGTCAGCGAGTTCGCTGCTCCAGTCCCAGGGCCTAGAATGGTAGCTGGCCCCGAGTGAGGTTCAGTAAGTATTGGGAGGGTGAATGCTGAGAGCAGCCCTAAGCCAGGCTCTCCCTGCAGTCTCCTCCATCAATGTCTCCGTGAGTGCCGTGCAGACCGTGGTCCGCCAGGGTGAGAACATCACCGTCATGTGCGTTGTGACAGGGAACGACGTGGTCAACTTCGAGTGGACGTATCCCCGCATGGAGGTAACTCTGGGCCAGGGGGAGGAGCCAGTAGGGTCCACATCTGTCTCAGCCTGCAGACCTATCCCATCTACCCCTACAGAGTGGCCGGATGGTGGAGCCGGTGACAGATTTCCTTCCTGAAGTGTCCTCTCATATCCGCTCCATCCTGCACATTCCCAGTGCCGAGCTGGGAGACACGGGGACCTACATCTGTAACGTGTCAGAGAGCGTGAATGACCATCGAGATGAAAAGGCCATCAACGTCACTGTGGTTGGTGAGTGCCTTGGACTCAGCCCCTAACCCCAGCCTGAGTTGGACCCAGTAGGTTCCAGATTGCATATCCCTAGGTTCACTTAGCTGTCTCTAGTCCAGCCTTGGACTTTGTGCCAACCAAAACCCCCAGTTCCGGGCTTAGACCCAAACCAAAGTGCAATGTCAGCCCCAGATTCAACCCTAATCCCAATTTAGACTTTTCACCTCACCAGAACCCGAGGCCCAACCTGATTTCATCCAACCCCAACCCTCATCGCGAGCCTCGGTAGTCCCATTCCCAAATCCAAGCTCAGCGGTGGGCTGAGGCACCAACGTAGCTTGGGTACACTGTTGAGGCAGAGCAGAAAGCTACAGCTCTCCTTCTGACAGCAACACTGACCCGACTCCAGCCTCTGCCCAACCTTCAACTCTAGCCTGATGGATGGCCAAAGACTGAGCCCACCCCAGGAGACTGCTGCTCTGGCAATAAGCTGATGCCAGCCTCCTGAGCCGGGCCTCCTGGAGGTACTGACCTTAGGTGGCTGGCATAGCCTCGCACCCAGGGCCCTGACAGCCGTTCCCCAACAGAGAGAGGCTTCGTGCGGCTGCTGGGAACACTGGGTGCAGTACAGATTGCTGAGCTGCACCGGAGCCAGACGCTGCAGGTGGTGTTCGAGGCTTACCCGCCGCCCACTGTCCTGTGGCTCAAGGACAACCGCACCCTGAGCGACTCCAGCGCAGGAGAGATCACCGTGTCCACGCGCAATGTGTCCGAGACCTGGTGAGCAGCCGCCGGCCCCCAACGAGCCAGGTCCTTCAGACACTCAAACCCATCCTGCCCAAGAGCCCGAGCCTGCCACGTGCCCCGCACGGGCCAGATGCCGGCGATGCTGTGGGGACCAAGACGGAGAGGCAGATACTGGTGGGATGGTCACTTCAGTGACCTTGGTGATGAGAGGAGCCAGCAGGCGGCAGCCAAAAGAAAAAGACTGGCTGATGAGAGGGTGCCCAGCGAGCCATCCTGAGGGTCTCTGGGGGACTGGCAGGAGAATAGGGCTTGGCAGGCCCCTCTGAGCTGGGGAGGGAGGGAAATTTCATCCCACGTCCTGGCAGTGGAACCGCCTGTAGGTAGGATTTCAGATGACGACGTGTGTGTCCAGGCTCTGCCACGGACACCTAGCCCTGCCCTGGGCCTTGTACAGGAAGGTGGGCACCTCTGCCGGCCACTTGACAGTCTGACCCCATAGGTATGTGTCAGAACTGACCCTGGTGCGGGTGAAGGTGGCAGAGGCCGGCTGCTACACCATGCGGGCTTTCCACGAGGACGGCGAGGCCCAGGTCTCCTTCAAGCTGCAGGTCAATGGTGAGGATCACCTCCTCCTTCTGTCTTTCTTCTTCCCCTTGCTGCTCAGAGGCCATCTGGGGGAAAGGGAGCCTGCAATCCAGGAGGCTCCTTCTAGGCCACTGACCTGGCATGTCCCTCTCTGCCCGTTGTAAAAGGAGAGAGGCCGTCAAACTAGACGGGTGTTTTTCAATGCGAGAATTTCCCCTCTCACATCCATTTATTCTATATTGTCAATTCAATGAATACTTAATTTTATGTGCATATTTGAGTATATAGGGGGACAGGCAAGCCATAGTGCACGTGTCTCTAAGTGGCTGTCCTCTGCCACCTTCTGTGAGACAGTCTCTCTCTCTCTCTCTCTCTCTCTCTCTCTCTCTCTCTCTCTCTTTTTTATTTTTTTATTTTTTGAGGTAGGGTCTCACTCTAGTCCAGGCTGACCTGGAATTCTCTATGTAGTCTCAGGGTGGCCTTGAACTCACGGCGATCCTCCTACTTCTGCCTCCCGAGTGCTGGGATTAAAGGCGTGCGCCACCACACCCGGCTGAGACAGTCTCTTGCTGCCACAAACCAGTGCCAGCTTAGCTAGTCTGGCTCCCTACCTCCCATTGTTATAGGCGTGTTGGGTTCACAGACAGCATGTCCCACTTTGAGGCAGGTTTTACATGAGGAATCAAACTGTGAGAGGCAGGCTTTGCAAGCAAGTATCTTTAACTGCTGAGCCATCTCCCCAACCTCTAGTTCAGCGTCTATTTATCGAGCAACTCTATAATATGCCAGTCTGTGGAGAGTTCTTGAAGTCTTGCCTTTGTGCAGCTTGCAGCCTAATGGGGGAAGACATTGGTAGTGGTGGCACCCGCCTTTAATCCCAGTACTTGGGAGGCAGAGCTAGGAGGATCAAAGTGAGTTCAAAGCTAGCCTGAGACTACAGAGTGAGTTTCAGGGCAGCCTGGGCTAGAATGAGACCTTACCTTGGGCGGGGAGGAATAAACAAAAACAAAAAAGAAAGAAAACAAATAATAGAAGAGAAACCCCCCTCCCAGCAAATGATGCAAATTATAAATTATAATGCTAGGGGCTGGGGCAAGGTAGGAAGAAATAAAAGCCAGGCACAGCGGGTGATGAGGGTTGTAGTTTGACGAATGGTGATCAGGGGTGGCTTCTTGGGGGAGGTGATACTTGCGAGAAGACAGGATATTAGGCAAGTGAGTCTTGACAAGGGTTATGCCTCTACCTCTGCCCCATTGCCAGGAGTGGCAGGCAGATCCATGCAGCCAGAGCAGAGGAGGTGGGGGAGGTGGACCTGAGCTCAGCGTAGGGCTGGATGGGGGCGGGGAGCAGGTGCACGGGACCTGGTGCTCCCTTGACTTCCATCAGGACTGACATGGAAGAGCCCAGCAGGGACTTGAGCACGTGATTGACACGGTAATAACTTTGTCCATTAGCTTTCTAAAAATAAATTTATTTTGAAAGACAAAACTTAACATCTCGATATAGATGGAAACTCAATGTCCCATGCCTCGAATAAAGCAAACACTGAGGTCAAGTCAGAGAACACAAAACAATGCTGTCGAGCATGGCTACCCTGGGCCTGGGCTCCTGGATTGCGCTCTCTGTCCAGAGGGGAGATCAGCAAGTCTCAGCAAGATCAGCAAGAGTGCCCCTCGGAGGCTTTGCCTTTGACGTTCTCCCAGGGCAACCTATCAGTTTTCACATCGCAACTCGTGGCAGCCAGCGTTCACTGGTGGGCTGCGGCCTCCTCCCCAAGGCCCGCGCTGTCTGTCTGCTGTGGTCCCCTACCTCCTGACTCTGTACCCTCACCGTGCAGTTCCTGTCCGGGTGCTGGAGCTGAGCGAGAGCCACCCTGCCAATGGGGAGCAGACAATCCGGTGTCGTGGCCGGGGCATGCCCTCACCAAATGTCACCTGGTCTACCTGCAAAGACCTCAAAAGGTGAGCAGACCCTGGGCCTCGGCGTCCCTGGGGAAATCACAGATATCCTCCGGACCCAGTGATGGTTAGCCTGGTCCGGCTTCTCTCTCTGAGAGCCACATACAAGATCCATCTACCGCTTTCTTAAAGACATTATGCATGATTTAAATAATTCCTTATCTGCACCAGGACGCCTGGGCTATCAGCCCCGGGAGGTGCAGGATCTGTGTCTGAGGGAGATTCCACCCTCCCGTGCCCTGGCCAGGGCGGAGCTGGGGTGTCTTTCCCACGCCTGGCAGCCATGGGTCTCAGCTCTGGAGCAGGAGCACACCCTGCTGGCCAGTTCTGGCATCACAGGAGGACCTGCTCAGGATGCAGGGCTGGAACATGTGCGGTTGGTCTCCCTCCATCACCACCCATGATGCCGCCTGCAGAGGAAAGAGTCTGTAAGCCAAGCCACCGCATCTCTTGGCAGGTGTCCACGCGAGCTGCCACCCACACCCCTGGGGAACAGTTCCGAGGAGGAGAGCCAGCTGGAGACAAACGTGACATTCTGGGAGGAGGAGCAGGAATACGAGGTGGTGAGCACGCTGCGCCTTCATCGCGTGGACCAGCCGCTGTCAGTGCGCTGCACGCTGCAGAACCCGCTGGGCAGGGACACGCAGGAGGTCACCGTGGTGCCGCACTGTGAGTGCCCTTCCTCAGTGCCCTGCTCACCTGCCTTGCCCTGACAGGCCCACGAGCCCATGATGGCTCAAGTCAGCGTGGAACATAGAAACACGGGAAGTCCACTACTGACTGCACAGCGCGTAACATGGGCGCACATGTCCAAACACAAGTCCACATAGCAGATGGACACAGCGCCGTCTGACTGTAGAAAACGTGGCATATTGTGTCAACCTTGAAGACGGACATGCCCACTCCTAGAACACGGGTGTAAACCAGCATGTGTAGATTTTCAGCTGTGTGCAAAAAAAATGTCTAATCCCCTGGTCTGTAAGGAAAGCTAGAGTATAAGCACGTATAATGCCTGTCGGCGTGTATAAAGCCACAGAATGGAAGCTTAGATGTGTGTACACACAGCCTGGCATGTACGGTTTCTGTGCCCATGTGGAAACTGGCATGTGTGTATCTGCTTATGTGTAATTGCAACAGACCCTTAGAGAAAAGCTTGTGAGCACAACTTTGTACCCACAGAGCTGTTAACAGCATGTGAGTCTTAGCAGGTACGCTTCCATGCACAATTCTTGCACATATGGACAGGGCCTGCCCAAGACAGTCTTGTCCCTTCCTGCGTGCACCTACTTGTGTGTGGTTCTTTATTCACCTGCTTTGTACTCAGGAAGTGGTTCTGAGGTTGCCACCTCTCACTGGGCAGAGAGCCCAGTGGGCCGGTGCAGAGAGAGAAGGCAGATTGGATCTCCACTTTGAGGGGAGAGCCAGAAGGGAGAAGGCCAGATGTCCAGCTTCGGTTTTGGGGAAGTATCCCAGAAGAGGAAGCCTTAGCTGTGAGAAGTGGTGCTCAGGTCAGGAAGGGCTTGTGGGAAAGCCTGGAGATGCTGTGGATTCTGAAACACTAAAGGATGTCAAGCTGGTCACTGTGCAGACCTTGTGTGGATTTGGGGGAGGGGAGGTAATGGGGAAGGAAGAAATAAAGGCTACGGGGTAGGCCGAAGTCCGAGCAAGCAAAGCCTCAAAGGACACTTGGACACACTTATGCAGACACTCACCCAGGTCCCTGGGCTTATCCATGCCTGTTTGTCTATGTACACTCCTCTGCCCTGCCTCCTGCCCTGGGTAGGCTTTGTAAATTTAATTGAATTTAATGTTTTTCATGGCAGGGTCTTGCTCTAGCCCAGGCTGACCTGGAATTCACTCTGTAGTCTCAGGGTGGCCTCGAACTTGTGGCGACCCTCCTACCTCTGCCTCCCAAGTGCTGGGATTAAAGGCGTGCGCCTTTTTAAATGCCCTCCCCCTCCACTCCCACACATGTACACGTATCTCTGAACAAATAGACCTGAGCAGACAGGGTGCAGAGCCTGATCTGCAGATCAGTGCTGAGGAGGACACCAGACATGGGACCCGGGGTGACCCAGAGGGGTCCCTGGAGAGTGCAGTCTCCCATCCCAGAATCAGGATGTTGGCTGCCTGTGTGAGAGAGCGGAAGAGTGGTGTTGGTGACCCTGAGGAAGGGGGTGAGTCAGTAGAACTCCCCCCAGGGAGCAGAGAAGGACAGGAAGGGGACAGAGGAGGAAGAACCAAGCTCCCAGGGGACAACAGGGGTGGACAAGACGGGTTATCCAAGGTTAGGTGAGGAGGGAATGTACAGCAAAGAAGTCGAGGCCTTGGGGTAGAGGAAACGGAAGACTTGAGGGCCCAAGTAGCCCCGCACCCTCACCCCAGTCCCCTGAGAGGTGCACTTCCTGACTCCCATCACCAAGCGACCCTGGCTAGGCCCCAGGGTGCGGCTGGGAGGAGCAGAGTCCTGTCTGGGTCTGGATTCATCAGGCTCTGAGCGGTCAGTGGGGTCCCTCAGGGGTCAGTCACTCAGTGCCTCAGCCATTTGGTTAAGTGTAGCACTTAGAGTTGTTAGCCAGTCGTACCAGCCTATCAAGGAGACGAGGGCCCAGTGTCAGAAAAACAAGCAAGGCCCAGAAGCCAATTTGCCAATAGGAAGGCCAACCTGAGCCTGGTAAGTGCCAAAGGCACATGGAGGCTGGCCACCACCTGAGCCGGCCCTCACGAGGGGCGCTGGGCTTCACAGGAGAGGCCAGAATGTGGGCTCAAGCAAGAGGCTTGCAGGCTTCAGTGCTGGGCAGCTCAGTGCGTTGGCTTATGGCCCGTCTGGTCTCCATCCCCAGCCCTGCCCTTCAAGGTGGTGGTGATCTCTGCCATCCTGGCCTTGGTGGTCATCACCATCGTCTCTCTCATCATCCTCATCATTCTCTGGCAGAAGGTAAGCGCCCCTAGACCACAGGTACAGATAGTGGCCATATTTCTTCAGAGTCCCCCTCAAGGCCTGCAGTCTGGCCATTTGCAGAGCCCAGCGTGGACTTAACGGGGAGTGAGGCAGACACTGGGTCCCCAGCTGCCTGGTCGGGCCTGCATCTGGTGCAAGTGGTTCAGTATCAGCAGCCCCTGCTCGGCCTGTGTCTCCCCTGGGTCATCTGTCCTAGTCACAGGATGTGGCACTTTGGGGGTAGACTCCAGGCTCCAGGATCCTTCCAGATCTCACCCTGGAGACTCCCGTGACTCACTGAAGTGCAACCTGACCCCAAGGAACTGTCATTCTAGTCCTCGGTTCCGACATCTCACCATCCTGTGGTTCCAACATTTTAAGATTCCCGAATTAGGAATTGATTTTGTCATTGTAAGATTCCGAGCCTATGACTCCAGCATCCTCAGATTTCCAAATACAAAGGTCACATCCTTCTGAGGCTCCCCATGGTGGGCGGGACCCCCCACATCTGATAGAGTGTTCTATCTCGTGTCCCCTTCTGGACTTTCCTAGTCCTCCCATTCTCTGAGGGGAGCTGGTACCCTCACCTTCGCCTGCCTCTCCCCGGCTCCTCAGCCATTCCTTCTCCCTGCTAACACCCTGTTCCCTCTGAGTCCATAAGGTCCTGGCTCTGTGGTCACTTGCAGTGTGACTTCAGATAAGTAAGTGGGCTGCAGGGTCTCCTGTCTTGTCTGTCCTGCAAGGACCTGGTGGGCCAAGACCAAAATGCCCTCTGACCTGTGTCTGGTCTTGCCTTGCAGAAGCCACGCTATGAGATCCGGTGGAAGGTGATCGAGTCTGTGAGCTCCGACGGTCACGAGTACATCTACGTGGACCCCGTGCAGCTGCCTTACGACTCCACGTGGGAGCTGCCACGGGAGCAGCTTGTGCTTGGTCAGTCCTGCCAGGCAGGCCTCGGTGATGGTGGGAAGACCCTGTGAGGCCTGGGGCTGGTGTTCTGCCTCCTTTATCCCTCGGGGTCCCCTCTGTACAATGAGGGCAAGATGACCTCAGAGGCTTCCCAGCATGGAGGAGCCTCCAGGACAGTGAGCTGGGACCCTTCCAGGACAAAGAGGATTGGTAGGGACAGGTTGTGTGCCAGCCTGGGCTTAGGCTGGCTGGGGAGGCTGAGGGTGCCCAGAGCATCTGGGTATCCCTGGGGAGGCAGCAGGCCTTCCAGAGACTCGAGGTGAGGCAGGTAGCAGGTCAGATATAGATGAAACCCCAGAAGAAGTCCTTCCTCACCTAACCTGGGCAGCAAGCCACTGGGTTCTGTCCCCTCCTCTGTGGTTTGAGGGAAGGTGACCTAAGAGAGCAGCTCTCCCACCCACGTGGGAAGGTGGAGGGTGCAGCCTCCTGATTGGACAGGACTGAGGGATTCTCTCCCGCAGGACGCACCCTCGGCTCTGGGGCCTTCGGACAAGTGGTGGAAGCCACAGCTCACGGCCTGAGCCATTCACAGGCCACCATGAAAGTGGCTGTCAAGATGCTGAAATGTAAGTCTTGGGAGCTAACCCTGTCCCTCACATCTGGGCTCCCACCGAAGCAGGCTGGGCTCATGGGCTGGGCACAGAGTTCAGTCATGACTGGAAGGCTCAGACTGCCTTCGCCCTCTCCACCCTCGCCCACCTACCTCCTCCCTCTTCACTGAGGACCTCACCACCTAGGCCGCTGGGTCCCATAGCAGGTGGGGCAGAGGAGCCAGAGCTTTGGTGAGGCCTGAGTCCCTCTTCCCCTCAGCCACAGCCCGCAGCAGCGAGAAGCAAGCCCTCATGTCGGAGCTGAAGATCATGAGCCACCTGGGGCCCCACCTGAACGTGGTTAACCTGCTGGGGGCCTGCACCAAAGGAGGTATCAGCCCACCCCAGAGGACTCTGGGAAAGTGCCTGGCCCCAGCCCCCCCCTCAGGTCACTAAGAGCAGGACACCCTGCTAGAGGGTTCATACCCCTGCTGCCCAGAGCCCTCGTTCAGTGTCAGATGGGCCTGGCTTGAGCAGGTTCAAATCCAGGAGTCCTTGGATATGTGTATATTTTCACAAGACAATTTGAAAACTTTACCAAGTGACAGCTCACGCAGCACCAAGATGGCAGAGCCCGCTAGGGTGCCAACCAGGAGCTGGCTGCTTTTGTTCACGTCAGACAGGAAAGTTGATTTGCCCAACAGCATTTATTTGAAGGCCTGATTGCAATTTGG
Organism: Zapus hudsonius; assembly: GCA_004024765.1. Classification (NCBI taxonomy): domain Eukaryota; kingdom Metazoa; phylum Chordata; class Mammalia; order Rodentia; family Dipodidae; genus Zapus; species Zapus hudsonius. The sequence goes on along the minus strand of PVHP010004412.1, from coordinate 50,360 downwards.
GCTGCATAAAGAGAGGGGGGGGGGAAGGAAAGGTGATTGCCATTTGTGCTGTTTCTCGTGGGATTTGGGGGTTTCCTCAGTATTGTGCAACCAGGCGGAAATACAGAAGTCCATGCTGAGACGAGCGCTCCTTTCTAAAGGTCTGTTTCCATCCATGGCGTCAAGTTCCCACTGGCTAACTCTATGCAGTGTGTTGGATTGAATGTAACCGGCTAACTGTGCCTGCTTTAGATTGAATGGCCTCGTAGCTAAGCTGGGTTCAAGCAGCAAGAACGGTGAATGCCGTGGGCTTGCCATGTGCGGAGCTCCACGGAGGCATTGACCCAGGACTCTTCGTGCCCACTCATTGGGTAGATGAGGCTAACCCTACTGACCAGACGAGGAAAGCGAGGCCCAGGGAGACTCGGAGCCTTGCTTGCAGTCACAGAGGAAGGGAGAGAACCCGGAGTTGTAGTCAGTTCCATGCTGTTGGGATGAACCTCCAAACCAGGCACAGGTCATAGGAGACATGGGATTGAGTTGAAGCGTACAGATCCAAGCAGGGAGAAGAAATACCACCAGCTCCTCCAAAAGCAACTACAGTCAGCAGCCACACAGCAGGGATTCCAGCAGAGCTCTGACTGCTCTCTGCACACCTGGGGCTGAAATTCCAAATCAGACCCCAGGAGCACCCGAGGGCTGGACCCTAGGATCCGCCCCCAGTGACACCTGCTCCAGCCAGGTGGCTGCAGAGTTTTCAGTAGGTCTGAATCTATTGTGAACATCCATTCACGCTACCACAGCAGGTTTGCAAGTTGCCAGCCCTCTGTCCATCCTTCCAGCGGTCTTCACGCCCAGCTAGTTTCTGCTAGTTGCAGCCCGACCCCACCCCCAAAAGCCCCCCTGCACCTGTCCCTCCACAGGCCCCATCTACATCATTACTGAGTACTGTCGCTATGGCGACCTGGTGGACTATCTGCATCGCAATAAGCACACGTTCCTGCAGCGCCACTCGGACAAGCACCAGCTGCCCAGCACAGAGCTCTACAGCAACACCCTGCCCACGGGGCTTCCTCTGTCCAGGTACCGGGGAAGCCGTGGGAATGGCGAAGCAGGCGCCAGGGCCATCCTCCTACGTCCACCTCCCAAGTGCTGGGATTCCAGGCCCCCAAGCCCGGCTCACACGCTTACAATCCACTTTGACCCTGGTCCTGGGAGCGATCATCACGTCTGGGTTGAGCTTGTCACCCCAACAGCCCTGGTGCCCAGCTCAGGCTCCCATGGTCACGCCATTGTGTGAGGATGGCTGAGTGAGTGCGTTTCAGGCCAAGCAAGGGGCAGGAGGGCAAGGGAAGAGAAGCCTGTGACGTTCCCCGTTTTGGTCCCGTCAGCCCCAGCCACGTGTCGCTCAGCGGGGAGAGCGACGGCGGCTACATGGACATGAGCAAGGACGAGTGGGTGGACTACGTGCCCATGCTGGACATGAGAGGAGACAGCAAAGACGCGGACATGGAGTCCTCCAGCTACGTGGCCCCTTATGACAACTACGTGCCCTCTGGTAGGTGGACGCAGTGCCGTGCGTGCTCGGGCCCACCGAGTCCAGCGAGGCATTCTGGTCATGCGCCAGCTTTATAATAATCCTGGGAGGACTGCCAGGCGTGGTGGCGCACGCCTTTAATCCCAGCACTCAGGAGGCAGAGGTAGGAGGATCACCATGAGTTCAAGGCCACCCTGAGACTACAGAGTGAATGCCAGGTCAGCCCGGACTAGAGCGAGACCCTACCTTGAAAAACCAAAAATAATAATAATCCTGGGAGGAAGTTAGCCTGATGATTCCTTGATGTAGAAACTGAGGCTAGCCAGACGCTACTCTGCAATGGAACCTCTATAGGAGCTCTGCTGATGCATCTAGGGGCATTCCCTCAGCCGGCAGGCAAGGAAGAAGTGGGGGGCACAGGGGCCTGGAAGAAAATCAGTCTGCCCTGAGCCGACCCCAGGCTGGCCTAAAGTCCCAGAAACAGGCAGCCAAGGCTAAGCGAGTGGGCCCAGGAAGTGCGCATGCTGGGAAAGCAGGAGAGAGGCTTAGGTTGGACACTAAGAAATCTTTCCCCTTTAGGGGAAACCTAGAGGATCAGCGGCTGTCCGGACACCCAGCCTCCCTCAACCCCAAATGACCCATTCCCCTCTGCTCTCTCTAGCCCCCGAGAGGACGTGTCGGGCTACGTTGATCAACGAGTCCCCGGTGCTTAGCTACACAGACCTCGTGGGCTTCAGCTACCAGGTGGCCAACGGCATGGAGTTCCTGGCCTCGAAGAATGTACGCTCTTCCACAGGGCAGGGCTGTGGCTGGGCTCGGAGGGTCACCTAGCCGTCCAGCACCCTCCATGGCCGTGACCCTGTGTGATAATCGCTTTCTCCTCTCCAATGGGCAGGACTGGCAGGCTTCCTCACACCCAAGCAGAACATGCGTTTCCCCAAAGCCTGGGCCTGGAAGATCTCTGATAATTCTCTCTCTCTCTCTCTCTCTCTCTCTCTCTCTCTCTCTCTCTCTCTCTCTCTCTCTCTCTCTCTCTCTCTCTCTCCTGATCTAGTGTGTCCACCGAGACTTGGCAGCCAGGAATGTGCTCATTTGTGAGGGCAAGCTGGTTAAGATCTGTGACTTTGGCCTGGCCCGAGACATCATGCGAGACTCAAACTACATCTCTAAAGGCAGTGTGAGTACCATCTCAGCCCCGAAAGGCGAGGCTGCCGTCGTGCTCCCAACCCTGGGACGGGATGCCCTGACCCTCATGGCTGGGGCTCAGAGCAGCACAGCCTACCTAGCAGCCTGCCACACTAGCAGGATGCTTTTTGCTGACAGGGAGCCACCTGGTTGAGGTCCACTCGTCATGGCTGGCTGGGATTGGTTCAGTTCAGATGTGACCGGCCTGGGCTGGGGAGATAACTGAGGGAAGTTCTTGCCTCGCATGCACGGGACCTGAACTCGATTCCCACATGCATACATTAACACACAAACCATCCTGCCTCCTAGTTTCCATGAATCCTAGAGTGGGTTCCCAGAGACCAAAGACAGGTACCTGGACATGTCCTGGCTTCCCATCATGTTATCCCTGGAGCTTTTTCCAGGAATACAAGCTGCCATGTCCCTAGCTGATGAGGCAGGAAGTAGCCAGGAATGGGATGGGCCCCAGAGTTAGGCACGAAGACTGAGAGCAGAGTGAGACCGAGCCGGCATGGGAGCTCCTGGGCCTCTTGCCAAGGTGCCGCGGGGCAGGGAGCACAGCCTCTCCAGAAAACTCAGTGTCTGTCCTGCTCCCACAGACCTTCCTGCCCCTGAAGTGGATGGCCCCCGAGAGCATCTTCAACAGCCTCTACACCACCCTGAGCGACGTGTGGTCCTTTGGGATTTTACTCTGGGAGATCTTCACACTGGGTATGGTGCTTTCTCCCCCAGCCTCCATGCCCCCACCTTCTGATTCCTCCTCCAGCCTGCAGGGCCTGGGGGACAGGCCCTGGACGTGAGCAGGGGCATGTCCCAGCTCGGCCACTTGGCTCCCACACTATGGCTTTGGTAAATCCCTTGTCCTCTCTGGGTCTCTTCATCCTCCATCCAAGAGCTGAGGTAACCCCTCAATTAGACAGTGACATCCAAGGCCTGCTTGAAGCCAGGTGGTGTGGTACACACCTCCCAGAGCTTGGGAGGCAGGAGATTCGGAAGTTTGAGTCCAGCCTGGACTATGTCGTGAGACCCTGTCTCAAAAAAACCAAAACAACAACAACAACAACAAATCCAGCTATTTTCCTTTTCTGTGTAGTCCGTTTTCCAATGTCAAGAGCGTTCATGGCATCCTCCCCCATCCCAGGACCAGTAGCCTCTCCCTGTCTGCGACCGAGTGGACTCTGCCACTTTTCCACACTCTGTCCTGTCTCTGCTCTCTGACAGGTGGCACCCCTTACCCGGAGCTGCCCATGAACGAGCAGTTCTACAACGCCATCAAGCGGGGATACCGCATGAGCCAGCCTGTGCATGCTTCTGACCAGATGTGAGTGGAACCCATGAATCCAGAAGGGTTTCAGGGTACAAGAGATGAACGTGAAACTTAGCCCCAGCATCTAGAGGAGTTCAGCTAGGAGGAGTTCACACAGGGCTCTGCTTGGCCTAGGCTGGTCTCCTTGCAGGCCAGCCCTGCCCACGTGGCTAGCAACAGCACCAGCCTGGCATCTAGCTACTTGCATTGTTCCAGTGAAAGGCCCAGAGCTGACCTTCAAGGGCTCAGCATGCCTTCGGAGCCAGCCACTGAGCTAGGGGCAGCGAAACGCCTGCTGGCCAAAACTGGATGGTGTGCTCTCCACCATGTGGAGGACCCTCCAGACCACATGGGTGGGGTGGAGAGGGTGCTGAGGGGGCTTCCCAAGGGAGCCTTGGCTGCTCCCCCCACTCCTCTCCCCTGCTCACTTTGTTCCAAGCCCACCTGCCAGGGACCCTGACCCTCTCTCTGCCCCCCCCCACCACAGCTATGAGATCATGCAGAAATGCTGGGAAGAGAAGTTTGAGATCCGACCGCCCTTCTCCCAGCTTGTGCTGCTTCTTGAGAGACTGCTGGGTGAGGGTTACAAAAAGGTAGGTGGAGGCAGGTGGGGGGTATGGAAGTCACGTGACTTGGTGCCCTGCTTCATTCGTTTCACTGGAGTGAAGATGTGGGGGCTGTGGGATGCGACCCGGGGAGGCAGGCTCTGCAGCCCTGCCTGTGAGACCTGGGCATCCAGTTTCGTCCTTGTTGCCGTGACAGAATGCCTGACAAGCTGACAGGCAGCTTCAGGGGAAGGGTTCCTTCAGCACACAGTTTAAGGGGACACAGTCATGGCGGCAGAGGCACGAAGCAGCTGGTCACATGGAATCTGCAGTCAGAAAGTCAGGAGCCTGAGTGCGCATGCTCAGCTCACTTTCTCCTGTTTATTCATCCCGTGATCCAGCGCAAAGAACAGTGCTGCCTGAAGTTAGGGGGCGTCTTCCCACCTCAGTGAGCCTAATCTAGAAGCTGCCTCACAGACATGCCCAGAGGTTTGTCTCCTAGACAATCCTAGATCCTGTCAAGTTGACAATCAGCATTAACCATCACAGCTCCGCAGAAGTGAACAACTCCAGGCTTTGATGACTTCTCAGTACTCGCTTAGCCTCCTTTCAGGTCTGAGCGAGGCCGATGGAGCCATCCCTGTCCCGAGCGCCATTCTCACTTCCACGTGGGGTGGCCCTGGGACGAGCAAGACACACCGTTTCATAGTTCAGCAACCCCCACCTAGTCCCGTGGAGTTGTGAAGGAGTCAGGGTCATGGTGCTTGCTGGCTATCTTTCCCTCCCTTAAGACCCTGAGGACACCTTGTCTTGGAATGCCAGCTCAGCTATGTGGCTTTGGGCAGAACCTCTCCGAGCACTGGCTGAGTAGGACGTCTCTAAGGCACTTCCCATGTTGCTCCTTGCTCCCTGTCCTGTGTGCAGAAATACCAGCAGGTGGATGAAGAGTTTCTGAGGAGCGACCACCCAGCCATCCTGCGGTCCCAAGCCCGCCCACCCGGGTTCCAGGGCCTCCGATCTCCCCTGGACACCACTTCTGTCCTCTACACTGCCGTCCAGCCCAACGACGGTGACAAGGATTACATCATTCCCTTGCCCGATCCCAAGCCTGAGGCTGGTGATGAACCCGTGGAGGGTTCCCCCAGCCTTGCCAGGTAGCTATCCTGGTCCTGAGTCCCCATACACGTGTGCATGGTGTGTGTGTGTCTGTGTGTACCAAGCTACATAACGGAATTACCTAGGACGCTGAAGCCTTACTCTTGCCAGTGGGTAGCAGAGAGTAGAGCTTATTCCGTCTTTGAAGCCTTTGGAAGGAAAGGAAGACTGAGCAACAGCAGGACTGTCTCTTTAAGACTAGCCCCACAAGCCCCTGTACTTGCCCCTCTCCAGGCCCTGTGCTAGTTCAAGGGACAAGAAGGAAACCTAGCTGGCATCCCCCAGCTGTTACTGAGGGTCTTGGCACCTTGCCTGGAGGGTCCAGGCAGAGGAGTTCGATTAGAGTTCAGGTAGCTTGGGGTAGGAATGCTGGCCCTGTGTTGTGAGTTTAGACAAATTACTCCACTTCTGTAAAGTTAAGCCAGTGAAAGTACTTCTCTAGGGACTTGTGAGGAGTGGGGAAGGGGTGTGAGCTGTGCACTTCAGTGTCTGCTGGCCCTGTTTTGAAGCCCCTGCTCCCCCACTCACCTGTGGGCTGTGGCGTCCCCTCTCTGAGCTGCACTGCCCTCGTGGTGCTAAAGGCCAGCCCACAGAGAGCTCTTACATAGCGTGGTTATTATTTTCCTGGGGTTCCCCTGCCTCCTCACTCACTGGCTTCCTTCCTTTAGCTCCACCTTGAATGAAGTCCACACTTCCTCTACCATCTCCTGCGACAGCCCTCTGGACCCCCAGGATGAGTCAGCCCCGAAGCCTGAGCCCCATCCCCAGCCGGAGCTGGACGAGCCACAGAGCTCAGGCTGCCCGGGCTCTCCAGCTGAAGCAGAGGACAGCTTCCTGTAGACCTACCTAACCCATGTGCATGAGCTCCCATCAGCCTCCGGGCACCCAGCTCTCCTGGCTCGGCTTGGCCTGGCCTGGCCTTCCAGAGGCCATGCGGTCCCTTTGAGGAAGGCTTCTTTCAGCCTTTGACGTGCAGTGTCCCAAGTCCTTGTGGCCAGCTTAGGAGGCATGAGAACTGTGGGGACCAAGCCTCTGTTTTGGGGATGCCATGGACTCTGAGCCAGGGTTTCCCCTCAGGGGACTCAATTTTCCCAAATGTAAGATGAGAAGCCGGGCTGGCTAACCCAGTCTGGCTGGGGACAGGTGGGAAGCCTGGCATCCCTGGAGGAGGCTTTTGGGGAGTGAGGTGGTGAGTTAACACCTTCTCGTTCAACTCTCGGTCCCCTCATTTGATCTACCCAAGAACTGGGGAAAGAGCTGGCACCTGAGCTCCTGGCTGAGCGAGTGCTGTCATTTCACCCAGAACCCAGCTTCCCCTGGGCTAGCCTCTACTCTCTGGGGCCCTCACTGGCCTAGGCTAGCCTCTACTCTCTGTGGCCCTAGCTGGCCTGGGCCAGCCTCTACTCTCCGGGGCCCTCACTGTCCTGGGCCAGCCTCTACTCTCTGGGGCCCTAGCTGGCCTGGGACAGCCTCTACTCTCCAAGGCCCTCGATAGCCTGGGCCAGCCTATACTCTCCGGGCCCTCAATGGCCTGGGCCAGCCGTGCTTAATTACTGCTGTTAGTGTCCAGGCCTGAGTCCGGGACACCTTGGCCTATTGCCCTTGTCCAGAGCTCTTGGGGCACACTCAGCCATGCCTTTCAGGCCCCATCAGTCCTGGGGCTTTTTCCTCAGCATCCTCAGTCTTAATCTGCCCACCAAAGTCTGCAGGCCCAGATGGGCCCTTCACCGGCCAAATGCTGGCATGTCCACGCGAAGCATGCCCCACTGGAGGCTCTGACTGCCCAGGACCTTCTGGGAGACCTTGAAAGACTCCCTTGATCTCTCAGATCTTGGTTTCCCAATTTGAAAGACGAGCAAGTTGGACTCATGAAATGAGTATCCTGCCAACGCCAACATTCGAGAGTATTCCAGGGGTCCTGATGAAACAAGGCCAAGCCACCCTCATGGAGGTCAAGTGGCCTCTGGGGGAGAATCCATATACACCCCCTGCTCTGGGGGTACAGGAACTGTGCCCTCCTTGGGCTCTCAAGTGCAGCTGCCCAGACCTTGACGTGGAGTCTGGCAAGCCCCGCAGCTGCCCTAGGAACATGCAAGAGCCACGGACCCCTTTCAGCACCAGGATGAGCCCTGGACCTGGACCAGGCAAGAGGTCAAAGAGAGCAAGCAAGTAAGGTCACCTCAGGCCACTGATGCCTGAAGCGTGTGCAGACACAGGGGACAGTGGGGACAGACGTGTCGTGATGGTCAGCCGCCCACCTAAGTAGGTAGCACTACACCAGAATGCGGTCTTGTCGCTGCCCAAGTCCGCTGTGACACCTCACTGTCTCCAGACCAGTGGGCATTGAAGGGGCCTGAGGAGTGGGGACTGTGCCAAAGACCACCAGGAGAGGAGGGCTGTCCCCCCAAGGCAGGTCCTGGCCTGGAGCCCCAGAGGCTGGCTGAGAGGAGTGGCTCCTCATTACGGTACCAAAGATGGAATCACTTAGGTTTACAAGTATTTTTAGAACTCACTATAACTCACATTTATACATCAGAAGTGCTATTTTGTATGCTGTTAAGTTTTCCTATCTGTGTACTTTTTTAAGGGAAAGATTTTTATTAAACTTGGTGCTTCTCACTGACTGTGGTCTGTTAGGTTTGGGTCTCTAAGGCCAGGAGCAGGAGTGAGGAGAGATCTCGGACAGGTTCCGTTTGCCTCTGGCTCTCCCACTCCCCTCATCTTCTCCCACCTTTGTAGAGCTAAGTGACTTGACCTTCGGCTTTTTTCCCAGGTGTGAGGTGAGGTGGGGCAGAGGCCAGGCCTTCCTTCCTTCTGAGGCATTATGCTGAGGAACACAGCCCCTCTTGTCCCTCCCACCATGTGCTCCGGCTTTCACCTCTAAACTGGGGCAACCCTCCCCACCCTGCTCCTGGCAGCCAGACTGAGGCTGGGGTGCTTCAGAGAAGTGCGTACCAGAGCCGGCATCCCTGATCTAGGGGAATCGTGGTTGGGACCCAGGTAAGAACCAGGTGGTCAGATCACCTAAGTGGGTCAGAAAGCAAGAGGCAGTGAGGAGACCGAGTGGAGGCGAGAGAGAGAGAGAGAGAGAGAGAGAGAGAGAGAGAGAGAGAGAGAGAGAGAGAGAGAGGAGGAGGAGGACCAGGGGGGACTGTGGCTGGACAAGACGGGTAGGAAGAGGCCAGGCTGTGGTGAGAACATGGGCTGAGAGAGACGTAGACCCGGACCCGGGAGGTTGTGGGGTTGGAATGAGGTGGGCATTTTGGCCCCTCCCATGGGGTCCAGGCCTGTGGGACACTGAGAGCCACACAGAACGTGGGAGGGGGCAGAGGGCCTGCCCACCGGGGCTCTTTAGCAGAATCACTTGGGAGGGAAACCTTGCTGTGAGGCCTCGGCTCTCCTGGCTCTCTGAGCTGAAGGAAGACCATTTGTGTTTGGGTGAAGAGGGAAAGGGGGCCTTGTTCTCGAGCTCCAGACATCCTTGGCCTGACTCCAGAGGGGAACAGTAGAGATGTGGGGCAACTCTGACTCAGTGGCCGGAGGCCAGCTCAGGGGCAGCTGAGACATGCCCGGGAAAACCCCACTGACTAGAGGGCCTGGGTACTGACAGCTCACCCTCCCGGGAGTCCTGAGCCCTTCACTGCTGATTGTTCCACGAAGGACAGAACCTACATTCCAGACAGGAATGCCTTCATCATAGTCTGAGGGGTCAGAGCCTCCGCCCCTCTTCTCAGCCTGCTCCTTAGAGACCTCCAGTGAAAGACACCACCTCACACCTCAGTTTCCCCATGGTGGATGGACTGTCAAGGCCACAGAGATAAAGCAGATTTCACAGTTACCATGTCATGGCTAGCTTTTATTTGCAAGGAAAGAGAGAGAGAGAGAGAGAGAATGAGAATAGGTACACCAGGGCCTCTTGCTCCTGCAAACGAACACCAGATGCATGCACCACTTTGTGCATCTGACTTTACGTGGGTACTGGGGAATCGAACCCAGGCCATCAGGCTTTCAAGCAAGTACCTTTAACCACTGAGCAATCTCCCCAGCCCTGCACACATGTTGTTTTTTAGCATCCACATCAATCATATGAACAGAGTGCAGATGGGATGCAAGATTTCCAAGGGACTTTCCCAACATCATGTGATCATGTGCCAGATTAACAAGGAGCTGGGACCAGCCTGCCTCCAAAATCAGCTCAGGGAGATGGGATCCAGGATCAGCTCAGGGACATGGAGATCCAGGATCAGCTCAGGGACACTGAGATCCAGGATCAGCTCAGGGACACTGAGATCCAGGATCAGCTCAGGGACATGGAGATCCAGGATCAGCTCAGGGAGATGGGGATCCCAGCATCTGGTAAGCCTGGAGTTCAGCTCCTGTTTCGGACTCCACACCTTCCTGGTGTTAATGAGTAGGAAAGTGCTGGAAGGGAGGCTAGTTAAGTGAACCTTGGTGCCATCGGCAGCCAGTGGGGAGTCCCCATCAAATCCCCAGGGGCCTCCATGCAGGCACAGATAGAATTCCTGACTTTTGAGTCAGAAAGAGTTTCAGGATGGGTCAGAGAGAAGCACAGTGAGCGAGGGTACTGACTAGAGAAGGGGAGAAGCTCTGCGGAGAGCCCTTGGCGGCAGCTCGATAAGTGATTCGGGGAATTTTGCAGTCACAATGATTAAAGGAGAAAAATATTGATCTACTCATTTCTTTAAAAAGTTATTCATTTGGAGAGAGAGAAAGAGAGAGTGAATATATATATATATATATATATATATATATATATATATATATATATATATATATAGGCACACCAGGGCCTCCTGCCACTGCAAAAGAACTCCAGATGCATGTGCCACTTTGGGCACCAGCTTTATGTGGGTCCTGGGGAATTGAACCCAGGTAGACAGGCCTTGCAATCAAGTGACTTTAACCACTGAGCCATCCCCTCAGCCCTCCTGTTCATTTCTTTATCAAAGGTGTGAAGGTTTTGCATTCACACGTGTGTGGTATGCATGCATGCCTGCATGTTCATGTGTGTGTGTGCGCGTGCGTGTGTGCGGGAGTGCACATGGAGGCCAGAGGACAAACCTGGCTGTTATCCTCAGAAGCATTGCCCATATTTTTATTTAATTATTATTTTTTTTAATTTGAGGCAAGGTTTCTCACTAGCCTGGAACTCACCAGTTAGGCTAGACTAGCTAGTCAGGGAGCCCCCAAATCCTCCTGTCTCTGCCACCTTGGCGTTAGAATTACAGGAATGTGTCCATCCTTCCTTTTTCCTGTAGGTCCTAAGCATTGAAGTCCTTTCTTTATTCTTGTAAGGCAAGCAGTTTAGCCACTGAGGCTTGGGGCTGTTGGAGGTTTTGTTGTTCTTTATTTAAAGGCAGGGTCTCATTCTAGCCCAGGCTGACCTGAAACTTACTCTGTATCCACAGGCTGGCCTCAAACTCATGGTAACTCTCTTACCTCGGCCCACTGAGTGCTCGGATTAAATGTGTGCAGCACCACACCAGTTTGGTTTCAATGAATTAAGTTATCAGGAGATTCATGAAGTACTGGACAGGCTTACACATGAAGAAGAAATGTGGATAAGGCAAACACATGGATATTAATTTAAAAATCACAGGCCACACGTAGAGGTCCCGAGCATGGCTCAGCCGTGGTCTCAATCGTCCTGTTTGTGGTATTTGTAGGCAGGAGCTTGGTTTCTGTGCTGCACAGTTCACACTTAACTGTATGGAAACTGACCTGGTCAGCAAGAGTCCAAGTTCAGGTCTACCCTGGGGAGAAGGGCTCTTTTCCTTTCTTGTGTACCTCACCTTTTCCTAGCTTTATAGTCGGCTTCATTCAGGTTTGGAGGGGAGCTCGGACCTGCCTCCGAGCCTCTCCACTCAGGCGAGCCCAGGGAAAATGGGTGAGCTGGAATTTTCCTCCGAGACAGACAGACAGGTGACCCACTGCCCACACAACTCTTCCAACCCTCCACTCTCAGCCATGGGTCTTTGTTCCTGGAAAAAAAGGGACAGATCCGAAGGGGCTGTTGTTGCGGGGCCCCAGGCCTACTAACCCAACCTTATCAACACGTCTCTGGATTAGGCCCTGTCTTTACAAGAACTTTCTGTTTGTTTTTCGAAGTAGCGTCTCGCTCTAGCCCAGGCTGACCTGGAATTCACTCTGTAGTCCCAGGCTGGCCTCAAACTCACAGGGATCCTCCTACCTCTGCCTCCCTGGTGCTGGGATTAAAGATGTGCACCAACCACGCCCAGCCTTATAAGACCCTTTTAAAATCTGATTTATTATCCACATTTATAAAACTAAATTTATTTTAGACAACTGTTTAAGCAGGGCACCTGGGCAGCAGAGGCAGGAGGATAACAATGCCAGACCTGTCATGCCATGTGCAGAAACTGTTTTAAACAAGAAAAGTTACTAGACCTGGGGGCTGAGGGTATGGCTCAGTCAGTAAAGCACTTAACAAGTACAGAGACCTGAGTTCAGATCCCCAGTGTCTATGAAATGCCAGGAGTGGTGGCGCATGCCCATAACCCCAGCAATGGGGACTTGAGACAGGAGGAACCCTAACGCAAGCTCTGAGTTTAGTTCAATAAACAAGATAGAGATCAATTGAGGAAGACACCCGACATTGGCCTTTGGCCTCCACACTCATATGCATACACATGCATGTAGCCACACACATGCACACATGTACATACACAGACATGCACACACAGAGGCATGCACACACACATGTACACACATGCACACACAGAGGCATGCACACTACACACACATATCTCACCCGCCAGAGTTACTAGATTCTGAAAGTCCCTTTAGAATACAGAAAGTAGCCGGGTGTAGTGGCGCACGCCTTTAATCCCAGCACTCTGGAGGCAGGGGTAGGAGGATCATTGAGTTCAAGGCCAGCCTGAGACTACAGAGTGAGTGTCAGGTCAGCCTGGGCTAGAGCGAGACCCTTCCTTAAAAAAATCCAACAGGAGGCTAAGAAACTACAACATGACAAGAAGAATAAGACTGTATTCGGGCAAGGTGCTCCGGGCCTCCTGGGGAAGCCTGGAACTGTTGGGTTGGCTGAAGACAGCTAAGGACAAGCAAGAGCAGAGAAGTCAAGAGGATGTGGCTGTCCGTGAAGGGCTTGCTTGAGGACCTGAGTCTCATGAACTGCCAGGTGTGACACGCACCTATAATCCAGTGCAGGGAGGGAGCGACTCCCTGGGTGAATCCCTGGGCTGCTGGCCTGCCAGTCTAACCTAGTTGGTTGGCATGGGCCAACGAAAGACCTTGTCTCAAAAAGAGGGAAATGGTATATCGAGGAATGACACTGAACTTTGTTCTTTGTCCTCCACGTGTACGTGCACCTGCACGCATGCATGAGCCCACATAAGTGCAAACATGCGCGCGCACATGCACACACACACACTTGTGGGGAAAAACAAAAAAGTTGAGGGCTGGAGAGATGGCTCAGTGGTTAAGGTGCTTGCCTGAAAAACCTAACGACCCGACTTTGATTCCCCAGTGCCCACATATAGCCAGATGCACAAAGTGCTGCATGCATCTGGAGTTCATTTGCAGTGGCTGGAGGCCCTGATGTGTCCGTTCTCATTCTCTCTCTCCTTGCAAATAAATTTTTAAAAGTTCTAGACTGAAGAACTACACCAAGCCAGAACCTGTTCATGTAACCCAAGCCCCAGAGCCTCTGCAGGTAGACCTTCCCCTAGCACCCTTGACGCTGGACTTCCTCCCAGGTCCCAGGAGCATCTGGACCCCATACTTTAGAGAGACCCTGCCTGATCCCCACAATGAGCCCAGGAGGGGAGCCAAGAGATTAGCCCAGAGACCCAACTGGCTTGCCCAAGCCCTCCTGTCCTTGTCCTGGCCCTGGGCGTGGTGGGAGCAGGCGGAGCAGAGACCAGAGTGACGGCTGCTGCGGATGCGTCTCCCTGGGCTTTCCTTGGGACGGGGTTCTGGGCGTCTCACAGCAGCTTCAGCGCCTGGAGGACTTGGAAGCCACACAATCACTCTGTCCCCATGGCACGCAGGCTGCCCCTCGCTGCCCACCCCAGGGGCTGTACTTCTCCCTAAGGTACGGGTCAGGCTGCCCATTGCCAGCACCCCACACCAACTTGGGCAGTTCCAGTCTCTCTGGCACTAGGTCTTGTGGGTAGCGCCACACGGAGCCAGAAGAGGGACAGCCTGGGGGAAGTAAAGGCAGCTGGGAAATCACAAGCGTCTCAGAGTCCACCTGTCCCCTTTGAAGGGACCAGATGGGAGTTTCCTGTTTCTGTTCTTCCTTATCCACCTACCTGTGGCTCGGTGACATTCTGGCCCTCCCTTGTTCAGTGGCTCCCTAGGGCCCAATAGATAATTGGTCTTCAGAGCCTTCTTGGCCCGGTCCTCCCCTCTGCTGCTGTCTCTCTGTCCCTCCAAGGCCTGTCCCCGTGCGCTGTCATTGCCTGCCAGCACGCCCTGCCCTGTGCTGAAGGCCGGCCTGCCTACGCTCTCAGCCAGCAGAGCCCAGGCCTCCACAAAGCCTTCCTGAAGGCTCAGCTGGGAGTGGCGGCCCTTCCCCAGGCTACGTGTGCTCACTTTGCAGGCCTTGTTCAGTGCTCTCGGCTTCTGAGGCCCTGGGCACGCTGACCTCCTTGTCCTTTCTGGAACATTCCTTGCTCCTCCTTGCACCCAACTCCTGCTCGGCTCTGGCCCAGACTTCCTCCATTCTCTCTCCAAGCTCCCAGGCCTCCTGCATCTCCCCTTCAGCTCCACCGTGAGGCAGTGAGCTCCAGGAGCACTGCGCCCGTCCCGTCCTGAATGGTGACTTGTTCGGTACCTGTGTTCCTCTCTCCCTAGACCTGGAGCGAAGGAAGCATTTCTTGTCTGGCTCCCAAGCCCAGGCAGCTCCCCTGCCCAGTCGCAATGCTGGGAGCCTCCATCATGGGTATGGCCGTGGGGGTATGTGCAGCCAGGCTCCTCCATTCAGAACTCGGGTCTGCCATGCGTCTGCTGTGGAGCCCTGGGCACGGCACTTGGCGCCTCTGAGCCTGTCTTTCTTCTCCATAATTGGAGCCTTCCCCCAGGGAGGTGATTTGTGCTAAAAGCTCAGTCCAGAGGCTGCCATGTCACAGTGTTCATTAGGACGCGGTGACTCAGAACTGTCTCTCTTCCTGCTCTGAGTCACCGCCCTTCTGAGTCTCCAAGGTCTCGGTCTGGGTAAGAAGTCATCTCTATGTCCCCAGATGTCACGCAGCACGGAGCCTCCCTCCACCTAGCCACTTGCCAGGCTGCTGAGGCCCCCACATGCAGGAGCGAGTGCTGAGCCTGGGCCTTCCTGGGCCCCAACCTGGCTACATCTGAAGTGTCTGCCAATGACCTGGTTCCTGAGAGTGGGAAGACCTTCTTTAGGCTGCTTCCCTGTGCGTTCCCTCAGGCATCCTACGGCCCAGCAGAGGACTGGCACAGGAACTCAAGCTGCTGACCAGAGTGTTGTGAAGGCCCAGAGGACACAGGGGCCAAGCTGGGCTTGCCACCAGCAGAGCAAGGGGCAGGGTCTGGACAGAGGCAGGGGCACGTCAGGAAGAAAGCGTGAGTGATGGAGAGAGCAGGGGACAGAGGGCCAAGGTGCCTGCGAGGCCTGTCACAGAGAGGAGCCGATCAGCTCTTTTGGGGTGATATGGAAGATAGGAGGGGACTCCCCACCATTCTCAAAGCACATTCTGGAACCCTAGAGGAAGGGGTGTTTAACCCTCTCTGGTCTCTGGGTCATGTGGCACAGGCTGACAAGCTGTCATGAGGTCCAGCCTGGCTCCTGGCCTGAGACCCCCACTTTATGAGCCCACGGATAGGCATGTGAGGACTAACCAGTGCCCGGCATGGCGTCTGGAGGGTCCCCAAACCAGACTGGGAGGGGAAAGCCAACTCTTTGCACATGCAGAAGCGTGTCATGGCCCCCACACTTGAGTCAGGATTTCCTAACCCTCGGGCTCATTTGCAAAACCCTCCTCCCAGTTCCTCCAGTACAGGAAGGGTGATGTCAATCTGGGATTCCTGCCTGTCATTCTTATAGCAGCATCGAGGTACCACCCTCACCCAGGGTCACCCATGGAGGCCTGGGCACACCCACCTATGTCCAGGCACTCACTTCTGGAAAGACTCGAGGTCACTTGTGTTGTATGTCTGTCATTTGTCCTTCAAAAGTTGCTGCTGGAACTTTGGGCAAGAAAGCCAGGCTCCTTGGTCCTTTGTCCCCTCATGAGCAAAACAGGGGTAATCCGTAGAAGCAGAGCCAGCCTCGTGCTTTGAGAGGATTAAGAGAGATAATCTCCTAAAGAGCCTGGCACATCAGCGCTGCCTGGGAAACGCTAGGCCTCTAGGGACAATTCCCAGGATGGCAGATCACCTTCCTGCGCACCAGACTTTGGGCACAACATTCACTCATGGACTCGGTCACCTTCCACACCCCTGGAGATGGTGGATCTCAGTGACCAGATGCACAAGCAGCCACAGGAAGCGGAAATGGCTTGTAGTCTTGGGAAAGTGACTTCACTTCTCTGAGCCTCAGTTTCCTTTTCTTTTTGTACCGTCTCTGTGCACGTGCGTGTGTGTGCAGGCTCAAAGCTGTGAGTGTGCAAGTTCATGTGCACGTGTGTGGATGCCCGAGGACGACCTCTGGTGTTCCTCAGGTGCTACGCACCTTAAAAAATTGTTTATTTGCTAGCAAAGAAAGTTGACAGACAGGGAGCATGGGCACACCAGGGCCTCAGCCACTGCAAATGAACGGCTCCACTTTGTGCATCTGGCTTGACATGGGTACTAGGAACTGAACCCAGGTGGTTAGGCTTTGCAGGCAAGCATCTTAACCACTGAGCCATGACTCCAGCCCTCCCATCCACCTTTTTTTGAGATAGAGTCTCTCTTGGGCCTGGAGCTCACCTAATCAGGCTACACTGTCTGGCCGAGGATCCCCGGGATCTGCGTGTCCTTGCCTTCCCAGTGCTGGGATTGCAGGCAGGCACCAAGCCCAGCTTTGTTCCGTGGGGTCTGGGCTCTCATGTTTGCGGGCAAGAACTTCACTCCCGAGCCCTCCGTTTACTTTTCAACAAAATGGGGGGAAGAGTCGAGGATTCAGTGAGGAGGCTTCCCAGAGCACTTGGCACGCTGCCTGAGGCACTGTGAGCACCTGCCGGACTTTGGGGCCTGGGGCACAGGGAAAGTGCTGGAATGGGTCGAGCCCAGGAGGTCTGCCTAGCTGGCAGGGAAGGGAGGCTTCCTGAAGGAAGAGAACCGGGAGGGGCATGGGACTCAGCTAGGTGGGCAGAAAGGCCAGCGCAAGTGGCATCTGAGGATCCCGGGGTCAGAGATGCATCCTGACGAGGTGGCCCCTACTTAAACCTGCTCCGCGAGAAAGGGGGTCCTGCCATCCTGAGTGAGGGACCTCGTGGCAATGACATCCTGGCCCAAGACCAGACACAAACCGCATGCAAGTTTGGGGCCCTTGGATTCCCTTGAGGACAGCCAAGGGTTTGCAAGGGCAGTGGCCTCAGCCATGACCCATGACTCGCTAGAGAACATTACTGAGGGTTCCCGCCACCTCACCTTAACCCATCAGGCTGGTCCTGGCATCGCCCTTCAAGAGGAGCCTCTGTGACTTTCAAGGCTGGGACCCTGTCTGGGTTTCTGAGGCATGCGCTCTGGAGTCCTCTGGGCTGTTAAGAACCCATGCCCAGGATTAAGCCTGAGTGCCTAGCGCGCTTCCTGGGCCCACCCCGGCACATTCCTCACTCTGGAGGGCCAAGGAGAGCCCATGTTTGCCCAGCCTGCCCTCAAGCCATTCCTGCTCACAGCGGACCCCTCTGCCTGGGAGATGCCACCCTTCCTCCAGGCCAGGGCTAGAGGCCTTCGTAGGCTCACCATCCTGCATCCCCCACGGCCACACTCAGAGCTCCCCCGAAGTGCCAGGCTCTAAGAAATGGACATGACCTTGAAGACCCTGTCCAAGGAGGGTGGCTGAGGCCACAGCCTGGGGAACCCCAGAGTGTGCGTCCTCATGGCGGCAGGGCTGTTTCAGGACAGCCAACAGGCCTGCTGCTTTTTATCTCTCTCCGCTTGCAAATAAATAAATAAAAGTATATTTAATTTTTTAAAAAAAGAAACAGGAGGTCAGGGACTGGCCAGGCCAGCTCACCTGGTCCGCCTGGGCCTGAGACCCACTCACTCAGCCTCTGTGTCCTTCCCAAGGCAGCTGTGGGACCCAGATAAGCCCTCCTGACCTTCCTTTCCTTATCTGCTCGCTTTACTGAGTCCTGTAACCCTGACCTGCGTGAGAAATGGAACCGAAAATGCTTTGTAAACACTCCTCAAGCAAGATATGACCCCAGAAGCCTGAGGCAAAAAGACAACAGAATTGACCACATGCAGAGCAACGCCAAGCAGCCAAGAAAAGAGAAGTGTCATCTTGTGAAAAACATTTTTGACATCTGTGCAAGAGGGTTAACAGATTATAAATTGTCCCAACAAATCAATAAAGGATATAAAAAGAAAATAGAGAGCCGGGTGTGATGGCACACACCTTTAATCCCAGCACATGAGAGGCAGAGGCAGGAGGATGGCTGTGAGTTCGAGGCCACCCGGAGACTACATAGTGAATTCCAGGTCAGCCTGGGCTAGAGTGAGACCCTACCTCGAAAAACCAAATAAGGAAATATAATAAAATAAAACAAAGGATGTTCATAGGAGACTAGACACTAGACATAAAACATGCTCATTCAGAATCCAGGAGGTGTGACTGTTTAAAAGGTTAGCAAGGCTGGAGAGATGGCTCTGTGGTTAAGGCACTTGCCTCCGGTGCCTAAGGCCCCGGGTTCAATTCCCCAGGACCCACATAAGCCAGACCCACAAGGTGGTGGCCCTGGTTCTCGCACTTTCTCTCTCTCTGCTTGAAAATGAATAAATAAAATATTTTTTTAAAAAAGGTTAGCAAATCAACCTTGAGGTTTTGCAAGCCAGTGTGCGTGCGTGGAGCTCAGGGCCTCACTCGTGCTAGCCGAGCGCCCTCACTCCACACACTTCTCCATCCGGGTCCTGTTCCATCGGTTGCCCTCATGCCCGGACCCGGGTGTCGAGGTGCTCCCTGGCAGCATGGGCTTCAGAGGAGACGAGTCGGAAGGCCCTACCGTGCCTGTTGGGCAGAGGGATGGGACCTGGGGCACCTTCCCCAGGCAGAAACTTAAGCCCCAACCAGGCATGGCGGTGCCCACCTTGAACCCAGCACTCCAGGGCTAAGGCAAGAGGGCACCTGGGCTAGAGGGAGACCCACCTGAAAGAAACACAAAAACAACAACAAACCCAGGGGAACCCGGGTGTGTGGCAGGGCACACAGGAGGCCGAGGCAGGAGGGTCATGATTTGAGACCAGCTAGGCCACCTTGTCTCAAGGAATCAAATCAAACCAAACAAGAAAACCAAGGTAAATCTTTGTGTATTTACATGAAAAGACGTTTTGAGATGTGTTGTTAAGGAATAAAGGCCATGCAACGGTAGTTGCTAATATTTTTTAAATTCTAAAGGATGGATGGATAGGTCTGTGGGTGAGTGGAAGAGTGTGTGTGTGTGTGTGTGTGTGTGTACAAAGCTAGTACAGGTCGTGGCTGCTGGGAACAGGACTGTGACCTTCCACTGGGGAACATTAGTAACCTTGTTTAAAAACAGGGGAAGCTGCAGGCTGAGGCAGGAGGATCGTCATGAGTTCAAGGCCAGCCTGGGCTACAGAGTGAGCTCAGGGCAGCCTGGGTTACAGTGAGAGGGGAGCAAGCAGTGGGAAGGGATAGCAGGGCTGCTCTTCTCTTAAAACACTGGGAGGAGGGGAGATAGCTCAGCAGTTAAGGCGCTTGCCTGCTAAGCCCAACAACTCAGGTTCGATTCCCCAGTATCCACATAAAGCCAGATGCACAAAGTGGCACATGCATCTGGAGTTTGCTTGCAATGGCTAGGTCTCTCTCTCTCTCTCTCTCTTTCTCTCTCTCTCTCTCTCTCTCTCTCTGTCTCTCATCTCTCTTTCCCTCCCTCTTCCTCTCTCTCTCCTTGAAATGGATGCACCAGAGCCTCTTGCACTACAAATGAACTCCAGACACATGCACCACTTTGTGCATCTGGCTTTATGTGTCCTGGGGAACTGAACCCAGGCCGTCAGGCTTTGCAGGCAGGCGCCTTAACCCCTGAGCCATCTCCACAGCTGCCAGTTGGCCCTCTTTCCTTCACTCCTCGCCCAGCATTGCCCTGGATCACCACGTCACTCGCTTTGGTTGCACAGCAAGCAAACAAGCCTGCAAAATTATGGTGTCCTATGCCAATAAACATTTATTGCTGTGGTTGAGCGTCTCCACAGCAGCTGGGGACTCTGCTCTGGGTGTGCCGGGGCCATGCTGGCTGGGTGGACTTTCTCACAGTAATGTCAGAATCGTAAAGAGGAGCTGGAGAGGTGCTCAGCAGTTGAGGCGCTTGCCTGCAAAGCCTAAGGACCTGGTTCCATTCCCCAGGGCACAGTGGCACGTGCATCTGGAGGTTTTTGCAGTGGCTGGGGGCCTATGCTCACTCATGCTTCTACTCTCTCCCTTCCCTCTCTCTCTCTCTCTCTGCTTGCAAATAAATAATAATTTTAAAAATCATAAAAAGACAAGGAGAGGGCTGGAGAGATGGCTCAGAGGTTAAGGCACTTGCCTCCAGTGCCTAAGGCCCTGGGTGCAATTCCCCAGGACCCATACAAGCCAGACCCACAAGGTGGTGGTCCTGGTGTGCTCTCTCTCTCTCTCTCTCTCTCTCTCTCTCTCTCTCTCTCTCTCTCTGTATCTCTCTGCCTGAAAACGAATAAATAAAATATTAATAAAAAAAAAAAAAGACAAGGAGAAACCTGCAAAGCCTCTTGATCCTAAACTCAGACCTGGAACCTCCTTGAATCCATTGTTCTACTGATCAAAACGAGTCACAAGCCCAAACCCAGATTCGAGGGGTAGAGAAACACATTCTGCCTTTTATTCTCATCTGAGAGGAACTGTCAGGTCACATGACCAAGAGCATGAGAAGTTAGGTCATCTAGTGCAGGGCTCCTGCTTTATTGTGTGCTCACTGGGTGTATCTCATTCATGTCTTTGTTTTCTGCCTCACTAGCCTTTCTCTAATGAATGAATCGGGTGGCCTCTGACTGGAGGCTGCACCTGCCTGGGAGAGTCAATGTGCTGGAGGTTCTCGCCCTGGGCGACTGGTGAGCTGTTTGCACACGGCCCTCCTCCCGCCCATGTCAGGGCCTCGCCCTGGGTCTCTGCCCTGCTGCCATCGGGAAGGGAGCTCCTTCTGTTTATGCTGCCAGGCAGAAATCAGGGACGGTCAACCAGGCATGGTGGCACATGCCTGTGACCCTGGCACTTGGCAGACAGACTCAGCAGGACTGAGAGCTCCAGGCCAGCCTCAGCTGCATAGTGAGTTTGAGACAAGCCTGCCTCCAAAAAATAAACCCAACAAAGACGCTGGTAGCCAAGGATCTCAAATCCACTCCCTGGGAAGACACCCATTCCGCCACTCGTCAAGAGATCGTAGACCGAGGACCATTTCTGCAGTCCAGTTGGTCGCTTGCCGTCCATGTGACCTGACACAAACTGTCTTCGCTATACTATCTTCATGTTATAATGTGTCCTGATGCCTGGAGAAGGCTTTGCTAGTTTTCCTTTTTCTGCAAGCCTATCCTGGGGTTCTCGGCCTTTATATCTTTTCCGTCTGCCTGATCGAAACTTACTTACCTTGTACACAGTAGGAGTCACATTAGACTCAGCTTTCAATAGAGAAGGGCTTCGATCAACAAATGGTACCAATTTAAGGTGATTAAAGTAACTATAAACATTTGCCAGGGAGTTTTGTGGGGACACGGGAGTATGACTGTATGATTATATTTTCTTCCTAGTATTCTGAAAACTGTCGAACCGATTTCCAAATGTTAATACAGTTTGCCTCTCACAGATGAGCTCCAGTTGTCTGTTTCTGATCCTAGTCAGAACTTAGAATTGTAGGGCTTTCTGATTTTGGGGGTTTGGGTTTTGTTTTTATTTTCTTTGTCTTTCGAGGTTGGTTCTCGCTGTAGCCCAGGCTGACCTGAAACTCACTCTGTAGTCTCAGGCTGGCCTCGAACTCATAGCTATCCTCTTACCTCTGCCTCCAGAGTGCTGGGATTAAAGGCATGAGCCACCACACCTACCTTTGGTTTGGTTTGGTTTTAGTAATTCTAATATGTACGCAGTGGCATTTCCTTGTGGTTTTTATTTGAATTTTTCTAGGATGGTGTTGACTTTTAAAACTGTTTTTATTTATTAATTTACAAACAGACAGACAGAGAGAATGAAACTCCAGATGCATGTGCCACTTTGTGCATCTGGCTTTACGTGGGAACTAGGGAATCGAATCCAGGTCATTGGCTTTGCAAGCAAGTGCCTTGACCTCTGAGCCATCTTTCCAGCTCCCTAAAAATATTTTTATTTATTTATTTGAGAGACGGAGAGAAAAAGGCAGACAGAAAAAGAGTATGGGGGTGTCAGGGTTTCCTGCCATTGCAAAAGAACCCATGGGCCACATTATGCATCTGGCTTTATATGGGGAATTGAACCTGGGCCATCGGGCTTTGCAAACAAGCAAACCACCGAGCTTCTCTCCTGTCCAAGTAGAACTTTGAAATGTTGATAAAGTCCAATTTATCAATTTTTTTCTTTTATAAATCATATGGGACTCTTAAATTTTTATTTGCGAAGCCAGGTATGGTGGCACGTGCTTTTAATCCAAGCACTCAGGAGGCAGAGGTAGGAAGATCGCCATGAGTTTGAGGCCCTCCTGAGGCTACATGGTGAATTCCAGGTCAGCCTGGGCTAGAGGGAGACCTTTGCTTGAAAAACCAAAACCAAAAAAAAGCTGTGTGTGTGTGTGGAAGGGGCCCCACCAGGGACTCTTGCTGCTATAAATGAACACCAGACGCATCCATCACTTCGCGTCTAGCTCTACGGGGAAGTGAACCCAGGCCGGCAGCTTTTGTAAGCAAGTGTTTTTAACTGGCTAAGTCTTCTCCTCAGTCTCCATATAGAAATTAAAAGAATTTATTTGAAAGCAAAGAGTGAGAGAGTATGTGTGAATTGGCACACCAGAGCCTCCTGCCACTGCAAATGAACTCCAGATGCATGCCCTGGTTTATCTATCTGGCGTTACGTGGGGACTGGGGAATTGAACCCAGACCATCGGGCTTTGCAAACAAGTGCCTTTAACTGCTGAGCCATCTCCCAGCCTGGGACTTTTTAAAGTGTATATTTAAGAAGTCTTTTCCTCACTCTCAAGGCCATAGGGTTGCAAGAATTTTCTTGATTTTGTGGTTTTAAATTTAGGTCTTGGATTTATCTAGAATTTTTTTTTGTATAGGTTTAAACTATAGATAGAAGATTTTTTATTTATTTATTTATTTATTTATTTATTTATTTATTTATTTATTTATTTATTTGGACGTAGGGTCTCACTCTAGCCCAGGCTGACCTGGAATTCACTATGGAGTCTCAGGCTGGCCTTGAACTCACAGTGATCCTCCCACCTCTGCCTCCCAAGTGCTGGGATTAAAGGTGTACACCACCACCCCTAGCCAAGATTTTTATTCTTGTTTGATTTTCATTTTTTTAATTTTTGCACATGAATATCCAGATGTTCTCGCAGTGCTTTTCGAAGAAATTATCTTTTCTTCATTGAATTATCTTTACACCTAAGTGTGGGTGTGTTTGGGTTCCATTCTGTTCAGCTCCTGTGTCTTTCTTTCTGGGAGTCTGTAAACCAGGTAGTATTGAGGCAGAATAGAAAGACAGAAAAGGTAAGGGAGACACCGGAGAGGAAAAGAGCCGTCCTCCCCCCTGGGGACCTGACCGAATCGAGAGTCTCCCGAGACTGGAAACTATACCCCTTCCTAACAACCCAAGTGCTCGGATAAAAACCTGTCTTAACCTCTACATGTGTCTGTGTAGAGCAAAATTACGCTGATGTTTTATGAATTTCTTTTTGGTTTTTTCTGAGGCAGGGCTCGCTCTAGCCCAGGCTGACCTGGAGCTCACTCTGTAGTCCCAGGCTGACCTCGAACTCACAGCCATCCTCCTGCCTCTGCTGGAATTAAAGGTGTCTCCCCACCAAAGCCTCTCTGTCTAGAGAACTCCCCACACCTTTGTCTTAGTGCTGCTGGATCTGTTGAAGAAATTCTTTTTTAAAAAATATTTTATTTATTCATTTTCAAGCAGAGAGAGAGAGGAGAGAGAGAGAGAGAGCGAGAGAGCACCAGGGCCAACACCTTGTGGGTCTGGCTTATGTGGGTCCTGGGGAATTGAACCCAGGGCCGTAGGCACTGGAGGCAAGCGCCTCAATCGCTGAGCCATCTCTCCAGCCCTCTGTTGAAGAAATTCTTTACCCCTTTTCTTGCTTTGCGGGTTTTCTGGAGCAAAACTCACACAGCATAAAACGAGAGACTGGCCATTTTCACAGGCGCCGCCTCCATCCCGCAGGCTGGTGCAGGGGTGACTTCCACAGAATTCAAAGCCAACCTCACCCACCAAGCCGCCCTGCCGGATCCCCTTCCAGAAACCACCTCTGGTCTGTGGACTCGCCTGTTGGGAGAGCTTCTTCTCCAAAAGTGCTGTGAGGTTTGCTCTGGCTTCGAAGGTTCCCTCCCTCTGTAGGAAGTGCCAGACGTCGTTTCTTTGGTGACTGTGACAGTCTCCACCTCCGTGCGTCCAATCGGTCGCTGCTCCACCCCTCGAAATAGCCTTGCTCTTCGTGGAAGTGCGTGTATGTAGGTGTGAACCAGTCCTGTGGCTCTAAGGTCCCTCCGCAGGTAACTGAGGAACTGTCACCTGACTGTCCCGCGTCACATGACGCGTCAAGCAGCACGCCCGGCTGCTTGTTCGTCTACATGAGCATCAATATTTGCTTTCTGATTTCTTTTGGGAAAAAAGTGACCAACCTAGTAGATGGGTCAGGTTTTGGTTATACGTTCTTAACGACTAATGTGCTGAATCTCTCCGCGTGATCATTGGCCATTTGTGTCTCTTTTGTGGACAAACATCTATTTCATTCCTGTCATTTTCTCTTTGGTTTATATATTTGTGGTTTTTCGAGGCAGGGTCTCACTCTATCCCAGGCTGACTGGAATTCACTCTGTAGTCTCAGGGTGGCCTCGAACTCATGGTGATCCTCCTGCCTCTGCCTCCCGAGTGCTGGGATGAAAGGCACGCACCACCACGCCTGGCTATAAAAATATTTCTGAAAAGGTTGTTCTGATTATTCAATGTCCCTTAATGTAGCCTTTCTAGTTTCAGTAAAACAGTGGTGGGTAGGAAGGATACTGGCAGAGATTGTGCTGGATCTATGGATCCCCTGGGGGAGTATTTCCCTCTTAACTTTATAAAATCTTCAACCTTTTCATTTATTAGGGTCTTCTTAATTTCTTTCAGGCATGTGTTTTGTTTTTCTAGTGTTCGAGTCTTGCACTTCATTGGTTGAATATATTCTCTCTCTCTTTGTTTTTCTTTTTGGTTTTTCAAGGTAGGGTCTCGCTCTATCCCAGGCTGACCTGGAATTCACTATGTAGTCTCAGGGTGGCCTTGAACTCACAACAATCTTTCTGCCTCTGCCCCCCGAGTGCTGGGGTTAAAGGTGTGCCCACCACACCCTGCTCAACACACTTTAAAAAAAATTATTTATTCATTTTCAAGCAGAGAGAGAGAGAGAGAGAATATGCACCAGGGTCACCACCTTGTGGGTCTGGCTTATGTGGGTCCTGGGGAATTGAACCGGGGGCCTTAGGCACTGGAGGCAAGTGCCTTAACCGCTGAGCCATCTCTCCAGCCCTTAACACACTTTTTAATATGTTATTAGGTTCGGATTGCTATGCAACTCTATTCCGACATCCATGTTGGTTTGTGCTTTCCTTTCTCTCCTCTCTTCTCCTCCTCCTCCTTCTTCCTCCACCCCTCTCTTTTTTGAAAATGTGCAGTTTTAAACTTTTTATATCTTATTGACAGCTTCCATACTTATAGACCAGAAACCATTATGAGTCCCTCCCCCTCCCCACCCTCCCCCATATGTCTCCCCCCTCTCAGTCTCTGATTTGTTTCGGTGTCGTCATCTTTTGCTTCCATTATGTGTAGGGATGATCAGGCACTGTGAAGTCATGAATATCAAGGCTATTTTGTGTCTGGAAGGCTCCACCCCCTGTTTAATAGCTTTTAAAAATATTTTTTATTTATTTGTAAGCAGAGAGAGAGAATGATGTGTCAGGGCCTCTGCAAATGAATTCCAGATGCGCCACCTTGTTAGTCTGGCTTTATGTGGGGACTGGAGAATCGAACGCCATCGTTAGGCTTTGCAGGTAAGCAACTCAACTACTGAAGCATCTCTCCATCCCCCGAACCCCCTTTTGAGACAGGGTATCACTCTGCTACCTAGGCTGGCCTCCAAATTGTGGCACTCCTCCCGATTCTGCCTCCCAAGTGCTGTGATTACAGATGTGAACCATCATACCCACCTTGTCATTCTCTTCCTTCCTTCCTTCCTTCCTTCTTTCCTTTCTCTTTCTTTTTTGCAGTCTTTGTCTAGTTTTGTTAGCAAGATTGTGCTGGCTTCACAGAATGCACTAGAAAGTTTTCTTTCACCTTAAAAAAACCTCTGAGAAAAAATGGTGTGAATTCTCTCAGTATTTGTTAAAATCATCAGTCAAGACATTTGGTCCTGGTCGATGTCATGCTGGAGAAGTCTTGATTGCTGATTAAATAAATATCTTTACTTTTAGCCAGGCGTGGTGGTACACACCCTTAATCCCAGCACTCCCGAGGCAGAGGTAGTAGGATTGCCATGAGTTCAAGGCTAGCCTGAGACTAGGTAGTGAAAAAACAAAAAATTAATTCTTTACTTATAACAGCTATTTATACTTTTTCTCTCGTCTTCTGAGTCAGTGTTTGTTGGTATTCATGGTTACTAATGATTTAAAACATTTTCCTGGAAATATGTATATACATACATAACCACACATATGAGTGTAAGGAAACGATGACCATTTTCCTGGGTTGATGTTGTATTGTGATTTATTTTTAGCTTTAAAAAGTAAATTCAGAGCCAGGCGTGGTGGTGCACGCCTTTAATCCCAGCACTCGGGAAGCAGAGGTAGGAGGATTGCTGTGAGTTCAAGGCCACCCTGAGACTACATAGTGAATTCCAGGTCAGCCTGGGCTAGAGCGAGACCTTACCTCAAAAAAAAAACAACAACAAAAAAAAAACAAAGTAAATTCAGGGCCAGGTGTGGTGGTGAACGCCTATAATTCCAGCACTCGGGAGGCAGAGGTAAGGAGATCACTGTGAGTTCAAAGCCAACCTGAGACTACGTAGTGATTTCCAGGTCAGCCTGGGCCAGAGTGAGACCCTACCTTGAAAAATCAAAAAGGAAAAAGAAGTAAATTTGTATCCCCGTTACTTAGAAATATGAAGGAAAATACTCAGAGAATCAACTAAAAGGTGTCAAAGAAATTGCCTTCGCAGAAAGGAGGGGACAAGCAAGGAAGGCTGGTTTTCAAAAAGAATCGTAGGTCTGGAGCAATGGATGAGCAGCTGAAGGCGCTTGCAGAGCCTGACTGCCTGGCTTTGATTCCCCAGTCTCCACGTCAAGTCAGAGGAACACGAGGACAGGTGCCACTTTGTGACGTCGGGAGTTTGTTCGCAGAAGCAGGAGGCTCTTGCATGCCCATCCTCACTCTGTCTTTATCCCAAATAAAGAAATGAAATAGTTTAAAATATTTAAATAATATAACTAAGGAAGAAATTTGGTAGCCGTGTGACCATGGACAAGCTCGGTGTACCCCAGCTTCCCACCTTGCAGAATGAAAGTGTTGACAGACCTCAAAGCGGATAAGACGCAGGTTATTCATATTGGAGCCAAAGATGGTGACCATGGCCCAGGAACACAGATTTAGGTTCCCCCAGTTCCATGTTCCGACATGCGAACAATTTCAAGAAAGTCTTATAGACACTTGACCAATGCATTAGCTGACCATCAGGGAGGTGGGCACAGCCAAGCAGGGGCCAGGATGTTGGGTCCCACACGAAGGTGGGCAGTCGTGGGCTAATTAAGGGCCAGGTGAGTCCCAGGGACGTCAGCTCTGGCTCTGCAGGAGGGCAAGTCCTTCAGTGATGTCCCACTTTCTGGAAACTCAGTTCACAAGAGTGACCACAGAACCTAAGGCTGAGGATAGAGAGAAACACAGCCGGTTTCTCCTTTTCTCTCTATAGACCGAGGACAAAGTGTGAGTGTGTGTGTGTGTGTGTGTGTGTGTGTGTGTGTGTGTGTGTGTGTGTGTGTGTGGTGGGCAGGGGTTATGCCCACCACCAAACCAGCAGGCACCAGCTGGGTACTGGTACCACCTTCCTGGAGAGAGCGAAGGTCCTGAGGCTGGAGGCTCGGTCTCCAACCTAACCCTCTACTCAGATGCCCGTCATCACCACTTTCTGTGTGTTCACGTGTGCCAGTGGGCATCCTCCTCATGCCTCGTGTGTGTGTGTGTGTGTGTGTGTGTGTGTGTGTGGTCAGAGGACAACTTCAGGTGTCCGTCCTCGCCTTCCACCTTACCTGAGGCAGGGTCTCTTGTTCCCAGCTTCCAAAGCTTCTGAGTGACTCTCCTGCCTCCACCTACCATCTGTCCTAAGCACAGATTGCAGACAGTCAGTAGCCTACAACATCCAGCTTTTTTTTGAGGTGGGGTCTCGCTCTAGCCCAGGCTGACCTGCTCTACACTATGTAGTCTCGGGCTGTCCTTGAACTCACGGCGATCCTCCTGGCTTTTCTAAAAGTCTGGATTCTGAGGATCTGAACTCAGGTGCTCATGCTTGTGCAATTCGCCATCCCCCA
This sequence comes from Zapus hudsonius, assembly GCA_004024765.1. Classification (NCBI taxonomy): domain Eukaryota; kingdom Metazoa; phylum Chordata; class Mammalia; order Rodentia; family Dipodidae; genus Zapus; species Zapus hudsonius. The sequence goes on along the minus strand of PVHP010004412.1, from coordinate 21,700 downwards.
GTCTTCCCATCACTTCTTGATTGGGGAGGGGTCTGGCCCTGCCCCGCACTCCTCCTCCCTCAGGGGTCGTGGCTTGTTTTGTACTAGACACCAAGGTTTCCAAACCCTGCGGTTCCCTTTTAGCCTAGCTGAAAGGGGAAGAGGAGGACCGCCTCGAGGAGGAGGGAAAGGAGGAAGAGAAAAACAAAAACGTCAGCCTGCACAGGAGAGAGAACGCATGTCCCCATCCCGGTGAAGCCCTGCGCTCTGCCCACCCTCCAGCCCTGCTCCATGGAGGCCGTAGAGCTGGGGGCTCTGCTGCTCCTGCTGGTGGCCGCCTGGCATGGTAAGGTCTCCAGGGGGTGGGGGTGGAGGAGGAGGAGCATCCCCGCCTTCCCTAGGTGCCCCCACTCTCTCTCTCTCTAGGCCTGGAATGTGGTTTATCTGAAGGGAAGGGAGATGGAGTGGGGTGGAACCCACCTGGCCAAGCTCAGCCTTGACTCACTGCGTGCTGAGAAGTCACCTGACGCTCAGGGTCTGTGTCCACATGGACTCCTGGCAGGTGGCAGGTGGGGATGGTGGGCTATGGGGTCTCGTTCCCAGGCAGGCTCTGCACTTGAGACAAACTGCTGAAGATGCTCTCATGCCCGATGGTCCCCTGGCTCTGGCGGCCTGGAGGCCCATGTTCAGGAGGCTAAGCGGAGCACTGGCCCTTTCTTGGGAGGCTTGAGCAAGGTCAGAGGGAGGGCCAAGAGGTCAGTCTTCTGACCCAGGGCCCTCAGTGGGGTGAGCTAGAGGCACAGGGTGAGAGAAGGGCCAGGGAAGGCTTTTTTCCTGCCGCTAGAAAGGACAGGTCCTGTCCAGGGAGAATTCTTGCTGGATAAGCATGATGGCCTAAGTTCTACCCCCACACTCACAAGAAGGCAGGTATGGTCCTGCCTGCCTGGGACCCCTAGCGCTGAGGGAGGGGGGCAACTGGAGAATCTGGTCCGCCAGTCTAAAAGCAGCTCCCTTCAGGCTCAGTGAGAGACTCTGCCTCAGGAGAATAAGGTGAAGAGGAGCCGAGGAGAGCTGATGTCCTCTGGCCTCTGCAGCCATGCACACTCGGTGCACACATCGGCACACACACCGAAAAAAGGATGGATAAAAGAAAGGATGGATTTAAAAACACATGTGCTTTTGTACCCAGATTTCAGTTAAGTTAGAGACTTAACTATGAGAGATCATTCTAGAATAGACTATTCTCACCCTAGAAAGTTCTGAGGATTTGATTTTACTATCTTATCCTTACCTAAGAACCTGCCAATCTCTCTCTCTCTCTCTCTCTCTCTCTCTCTCTCTCTCTCTCTCTCTCTCTCTCTCAGAGGAGGTGGGACACGGGCAGACTAGTGGTGAGTGGGGTTGTGGGACCTACTGTGAGGGTTGGACATGGTGTTCAAGTTCTCGTCTCTGGTGGGATGCGCCATGTGCCTGAGGCGCGCTGTCCCGGGTTATGGGGGGGGCGAAAGGGGAGTTCCTGGCAGTCACGCACGTGGGAAGTTTGGGGGCAAAGAGAGATCTGAGGTCAGGGATGGACAAGCACAAAGGGTCAGTGATCAGTAAGTGCTCAGCCCACGGAGGTGGGGCTGGACAGGCTCCTCTTCCCGCCAGGCAGGCAGCAGGGGAAGTCGGTGGTGAAGATGGAGTGTATCAGCTCTGTCCTGCATGAATATCCTGGACAACAGGACAGAACGGAACAAGACAGGCCTCTCCCTGCCGCATTTCCTGACAAGATGGGGCAGAGCAGAGAGCTTGGGGGAGGGGAGGGAGACGTGTTTGTAAAATGAGCCAGGTCCGGGCATGGTGGCGCGTGCCTTTAATCCCAGCACTCGGGAGGCAGAGGTAGGAGGATTGCTGTGAGTTCGAGGCCACCCTGAGACGACATAGTGAATTCCAGGTCAGCCTGGACTACAGCGAGACCCTACCTCGAAAAACCAAAACAACAACAAAAAAAAAAAGAAAGATGAGCCAGGTGAAGGAAAGAAACCCAATCACAGAATCCAAGGGATGGCCTGTGATCTTTGACAGTTAGACTCTAGCTGTTACCATCCAGGCCCAGGAGGGACAGGAGGGTCACCAGCTCCCACCCACCGGTGAGAGTTGCCCTGAAGGAATGTCACTTCACAGGAGGGCAGGGGCAGCCCTCAGACGTCTCCATTTCTGGCTGACCTGAAGCTGCATGTTTCTGATGGGTTTAAATCCGAGCAGACATTAAGTCAGGCTGAAATGACTGGAGAAAGGACGTTCCAGTTCTGGGCTCCAGCATGGACGTGGCAATGGACGACACTGTCCCTGTGTCCCCATCAGAACAAGAGTAGGAGGGTTAGACTCGCGAGGGGTCCTCCCAAAGGGCGAAGGCAGAGCCAGAGCCCCCAGCCCAGGGCTCCCCGATGGCCAGCACACTGTCCCAGAGGGGCAGGAAGCAGAAGTGAGAACGCCCCTGGTGGAAGGGTCACAAGCTGGCGGAAACCAGGGCCAGCCAGGCGCCAGCCATGTATTTCCGCCCACGCAGGCTGGGTGGGCCTGGCAGCCCCCCGAGGCTCAGGGCCGATCTCACTTCCCCCTTCACCCCTATTTCAGGCCCTGGAAAAACGCTGACGCTGCAGAGGCAACCGGCCTTCTTCCCCGAAGGCCCCGCAAAGTTCTGCTTTCTCCTTCAAGCAAAGTTTCCTTAAAAGAGATTGGCTGCCCAGAAAGCTGGCAGGCTGGGCACAGTGGGCACCCAGGTGGCCTAATTCATAAACACCACGGCCGGGCCCTGCGGAATCTTTCTGTTTGTTTGCTGGCTTTTTTGCGTATGTGTGGTGTGCCTGTGTGCATGCGTGTGTTTGCATGTGTGTGCGCGCGTGTGTGGTGTGCGTGCATGTGTGCGCATCTGCGCACGTGCTTGTGTGCATGTGTGTGTGTGGTATGTGCGTGCCGGTGTGCATGCTTGCTTGCAGGTGTGTGTAGGCATCCATGCACATGTATGTTCATACATGTGGAGGCCACAGATGGATACAGGTGTCTTCCTCAATCTCCCTTCACCTAATTTTTCAAGACCCAGATGTGACTGATGAGGTAGCCGGTAACTTCCTGGGGACTCTCTTTTACCTGCTCCCAGTGTTGGAATAACTCAGGTCCTCGTGTTTGTGAGAGCCATCTCCCCTAACGAGTCCTTATTTGGGGACAGATGTGTTCCAAAGGCATCTAAACTGGCCATGACAATGAGTGGGTGTGACTGTTGTCCCCCCAACATGTGAGGAGGCTGAGATATGGGGCTTGGGGCCATTCCACTGTGCCATCCATCGGCCCAATGTCCAGTGGTGGAAGAGTCAGGAATCTCACGGCGCTCCGGCTGCGCTAAGATCCACAGGCCTTCCTCTTCCCTGGGGGAAGGGCTCATTGAGCTGGGCCTGGCAGTTGTGCACAGGGCTGAAAGGGTCCCTCCTTGCTGGGACAGTGATGCCATCCCAGCAGGAGTTGGGCCCTGGGGAGACAAAGGCCATACGTGAGGCCCAGAGGGGTCCCAGTCTCCGAGAGGCCCAGGAGCCAAGCGAGTGTCTGGGCAGCATAGACTTGTTCAAGATGACTCCCGGCTCCAGCACCTTCTCTGCCAAGGTCCTGCCCGGCTCAGTCTCTCTGTCACCCCTTCAGGTCAGGGAGTGCCGGTCATCGAGCCCAGTGGCCCAGAGCTGGTGGTGGAGCCGGGTACTGCAGTGACCCTGCGATGTGTGGGCAATGGCAGCGTGGAATGGGAAGGCCCCATCTCCTCGTACTGGACCCTGGACCCTGACGCCCCCAGCAGCACCCTGACCACAAGAAATGCCACCTTCAAAAACACAGGAAGCTATCGCTGCATTGAGCATGGAGATCCTCTGGGGGGCAGCGCCACCATCCACCTCTACGTCAAGGGTGAGAACCTCCCTGATGCACGGGAGGGTTGGCTCTGAGAACCTCCACTCACGACAAGTGTGAGTCAGTTGAGTGCTGGCCATCCTCACGAGAACCCCGGGGGAAGTAGATGCTATAATTATGCCCATTCTCCAGAGGTTTAGAGAGGGTGAGTCACTTTCCCGAGGTCACACAGCATCAACTATCCCAGCGGACCCTGACTTCAGAAGCCCCTGAAGAGCCCCCCAAAATGGTTCCAATGCAATGTGACCTCAGGCAAGTGCTCAGCGTGCTTAGCCTTCCTGTCACCCATGTTCAGCTGTGACCCTCTATGTCCCAGACCCCAGTCGCCCCTGGAACGTGCTGGCACAGGAGGTGACAGTTTCCGAGGGCCAGGACGCCTTGGTGCCCTGCCTGCTCACCGATCCTGCGCTGCAGGCCCACGTCTCCCTGGTCCGCGTGAGAGGCCGGCCTGTCTTGCGTCAAACCAACTACTCCTTCTCGCTCTGGAACGGCTTCACCATCCACAAGGCCAAGTTCATCGAAGGCCAGGACTACCTGTGCAAGGTCATGGTGCGCGGTGTGGAGTGGACGTCCGTCAGCATCCGACTGAAAGTGCAGAAGGGTGCGTGGAGAGAGAGCCGGCAGTACTGGAGGGTGGCGCGGGGGTCGTCTGCAGGGCCCCTTCTTTCCCTGTTCTTCCGTCCTCGGTCCTTACAGGGCGAGGATGTTAGGATGGGCGGGACCCTACCACAAGGCTACTATGGGAATCGGCCAAGAGAGCTTGGCCATGTGAGAGAGAACTCCTCACACCCTGGGGACTGGGCCAGAGAATCCTTTAGCCACAGTCGTAGACTCAGAGACTTGCTCCAGGGATGCCAGGTGTCAGGTGTCATGCTCGTTGCCAGGGATGGCACTTCCCAGGCTGGACAGAAGAGCCAGCCTGCAAAGTAGATGAACCGTGTAGAAGAAGCCCAGAGGAACGGCTGGAGAAAGCCGGGGCAGGGAGGGCTTGGCAAGTGAATTTTGCTCCACACTACCTCATTGAGGAATTTTATTTATTTATTATTAAGTAGAAACTTGGAATGCACAAATCATGTGTTGCTACCTCTGTTTCCCTCCTCCCTGCCCCATTCCCCTGCAGACCCTCCTCAGTGGGTTTCCTGGAATGCCCCATGGGAACTGAGGTCCATGTGTTGTTGAGCAGCGATCAGTCATGGGAGGGGGGGTTGGATCACCGAGGAGTTTTTAGCTAAAGATCAACAGTGGGCAGAGAGCTGGGCATGGTGGTGCACATCTGTAACCCCAGCACCGGGAGGCTAAGCTAGAGGGTGGTAAGTTTCAGGCCAACCTGAGCTACATAGTGAGACCCTATATCAGAAACCACCAAGGCGCCAACCCAGCATGGTGGTGCCCACCTTAAAGCCCAGCACTCAGGAGGCAGGGGTAGGAAGATCACCTCGAGGCCACCCTGAGACAACACAGTGACTTGCAGGTCAGCCTGAGCTAGAGCGAGACCCTACCTTGAAATACACAGAGAGAGAGAGAGAGAGAGAGAGAGAGAGAGAGAGAGAGAGAGAGCGCCCACAGGGTTAAGGCTAGAGCTCAATGGAAGAGTACCTGCCCACGCTCCTAAGACCCTGGGTTCAACACACAGCACTGCACATAAGCGAGCAGCAATCGGAAATTGGCCGGAGAAGAACGGCCATCATTCAAAAGCGTGGCAAGGAGGGAAGGCCCTGTGGTGGGCAAGGAGGCAGAGGCGGGGTAGTGCAGCTGGCAAAGCCTCGGGGATCTGCTGCAGACCCCGGGTGTGCCATGGACTTGGGCTTATCTCCCAAGGGTGCTGGAGAAAAGGGACGAGAAGAAGTGGAGATGGGCAGTGGGGAGGGTCTCTTTGGGAGACAGGACTCGCTGTGGGGGAAACGGAAGTATCCAGGTGGCCTCCCAGGATTTGGGAGGGAAGATGGAGGGACCCTAGCCGGTAGCCTGGCCCATGGTGGGGCTAGAGTTCCATCTGGGACTCAGTGCTCAGGGGTTCTCTGTCCAACCTCAGTCCTGCCAGGGCCCCCAACCTTGACACTGGAGCCCACAGAGCTGGTGCGGATTCGAGGGGAGACGGCCCAGATCGTGTGCTCGGCCACCAATGTGAACTTCGACTTCAGCGTCGTCCTCAAACATGGAGACACCAAGGTCAGTCCCCTGGGAAGTCTGCCCACCTCTCAGAGGCCCCATGGGAAGAGACCCCTGCTTCACTCCAAACTAGCTCTCTGGGCTGGGCCAGAGACGAGAGGAGGGCCCAAGACAAGACCCCCCACCCTGGACAGTAGCAGAGGCCTGGGGCTCAGGCTGCTGCGTCTCCACCTTTGCTCCAGTCAGTATGGCACTCACTCCGACTGAGCCTGCGAATCTGTCCTCCCGTGTCGCATGCTGGGCCCGGCCCTGCGTCCTTGCCTCGCTGCATCCCCCTTCCTCCACCCCTGGAGCAGGACACCAGGATTTTTTTTTAATATATATTTATTGTCCATAATGAATTACATTATTTAGTGGGCAAACCATGCGTTGTTATCCCGAATTCCCCAATTCCCCCCCTCCCCATCCCTGATCAGTTGGATATCCTCCTCCGTGGGCTGTCTGGATTAGTCCTTGTGGCAGGGGACCATGGAGAGCCTAGTACTCAGCCCGGTCCTCCTGGCCCAAGTGTGTTGTTACTGATGGGTGCCATGCCTCCGGACAGTCTCCCCCACCACGGCTCTCACAATCTTTCCGCCCCCTCTTCCGCTCAGTTCCCTGAGTCGTGACACCAGGATTTTATAGATGAGGAAACTGAGGTTCCAAGTTCAATCTCTTGCTAAGAACAAGCAGAAATTTAAAGACTGAGAATGTGAGCTCATGTCATGGACTCCTAAACCAATTTGTCTACTTCCTCCCTTGCCCTGTGCTACAGCTCAGAATCGCACAGGAAACTGATTTCCACGATAACCATTACCAAAAAGTCCTGACCCTCAACCTCAGTGACGTGAGCTTCCAAGATGCCGGCAACTACTCCTGTGTGGCCACCAACGCCCTGGGCACCCATTCTACCTCCATGATCTTCCGGGTGGTGGGTGAGCATCAGAGGCTGGGGAGGGCCCTCAGGGAGGAGGAGGCAGCCTGAGGAAGGGATGGCTTGTCCTGGCCACGGTCTGGACACCTCCCCGGGCCCTGTCCCTCCTCACGGCCTCTGTGGAGCACAGTTCACGTGCTCAGGCATTCCCAGTGAGCCCAGTGCTGCGCTTACGGGAACAGCACAGGCCATCCTGGAACATGGAGGCCTCCGCTGCAGGAGGACTGGCGACGAGGTCTTGGGGCCTCGGGTGGAAAAGGAAGGGACAGGGTGTGCAAAACCCCAGGGCACAGAGCTTGGAGTCTGGAGTTTCCAAGAACAAGAAGGCAGGGGTGTGAGCGTGGCCGCAGGGAGTGGTTAAGAGGCCGAAGGAGCCTCCAAGAATGTGGAGAATTTGTGTCCTGCTCTGTTGAAGTTGAAAGGTCGCAGGTTTCCAAGAGGAGGGGCTCAGAGCACAGAGGTTCTTGGGTGCCATCCCAGCTTGGCCCTGCCCAACCTCTCTGTGCCTCAACTTGCCTACCTGTAAAGTGGGGATGTGGATAACAGTAAACTATACGGAGACACACCATCCAGTTTCAAGACGCACGCTGCCTAACTCTAGGGGAGATGCCATGGAGAAGGCTCAGCCTCCTGCCGGGTGGAGGGGTAGCCGCTCGGGCGAACGTCAAGAGTGTCAACCACTGTGTCCATCTCGGGAGTCATGCAGTGACTTAGCGGTCAAGGGCAGGACTTACTGGCTCTGGAGATGAGGAAAGAGAGGCAGTGCTGACGTGAGCGACAGCTAGAAGTCAGGCCAGGGGCAAGCTGCGGACACTGAGCCAGGAAGCTCCGGGGTGGAGGCAGGGCCGTACGAGCCCATTCAAGGACCCACTGGGCCGGTGGGCTGGGGTGAGCGAGAGGACAGAGGTACAAGAGGAGGTCAGAGAGGAGACTTGGGGGCCCCTCAGCGCCCAGGCTTTCTTCTTGGAGGAGGCAGAGAGAAGTGGAGGAGGGCTTGGGAAGAGAGTAACTTGGTCCAGATCTGGTGTCTGTCAAGGACTGGGGGGGACAAGGCACCTGGGAGCCGGCTACTACAGGTCACGTTGGAGGTGACAGGTCTTGGCAGGGCGGTACTGAGGGCGGCAGGGGTCTGGACCGCGAGTGGACAGATGGAGAGTGGTGGGTGGGCACGGATGTCAGAGGTATTAGCAACCGAGCCAGGCACGGAGCCCTGCTCAGACTAGGTCGAGGTGTGTGGCCCACTGGACAGATGAACCGAGCAGCGGGCACTAACACCAGATCTCCTCGTGTGCTTTCCAGAGAGCGACTACTTGAACCTGACCTCTGACCAGAACCTCGAGCAGGAGGTAGCCGTGGGTGAGAGTCTTACCCTCAAAGTCAAGGTAGAAGCCTACCCTGGCCTGCAAGGTTTTAACTGGACCTACCTGGGGCCCTTCTCTGACTACCAACCTGCACTCGACTTTGTCACCAACAAGGACAGATACAGGTATCCTGTGTGTGCCACCAATACCTGGGGATGCGTCATCCAGGAATCAGGATGCTTGGGTCCCCGTCCCATCCTTGCTGTGTGACCTTGGGCAAGTCCCCTCCCTTTCCTGGCTATGTGGCATCTTCTCTGCGTTTGAGCTCTGGATCAAGCTGTCTTGTCCCTCGGCCCACGTGTGTGTGTGTGTGTGTGTGTGTGTGTGTGTGTGTGTGTGTGCGTGCGCACATCTGTGTGCAGGTGCATGCATGTGAAGTCCAGGTGACAATCTCAGGTGTTGTTAATCAGGGTCATCCACCGTTCTTTTTTCTTGCTTTTATTATTTGTCTTCTCCAAGTTGGGCCTCACTTTAGCCCAGGCTGACCTGGAATTCTCAGGGTGGCCTTGAACTCACTGAGATCCTCCTACATCTCCCAGGTGCTGGGATTAAAGGTGGGCGCCACCATGCCTGGCCACAATTTTTTTTTTGGGGGGGGATAAGACATCTCATTGTCCCAGAGTCCACCAATCAGGCTAGACTAGCTGGCCAGCGGGCTCTCCCTCCCAGCTCTGGACACACAGGAACACTACCACTCTTGGCTTTTCTTTGGTAACCTGGGCTCCGGTTGGCACTCAAGCCCTCACGCTCCCGAGGCAAGCACTTGGCCCCCTGAGCTATGTCCCCTGCCCCTGTTCAGGCTCTTGGGAGCTCTCAGCTTTAGCTCCTCTCCTCCTCATGGTCAATATCAATGTGGGAAACGTGTGGGAGCAGAGGGGTGCAGTCAAAGAGATCCTCTAAAGGCCTAGAGTACCCCAGAAGCTCTCTCTGGCCACCCCTCCTTCCAAGCTTTGGCTGTCTTCAAAATATACACACCCTGCACCCTGAGCTCCAGGCTCGAGATCAGCATTGGCCACATGCCCACCGCTGTAGGGACTCGTTTCCCATCTCCGAATGGACTTTGCCTTCAGGGGCTCCGGCCTGTTAGGAGAGCTCTGGACCACAGAGCCACACATCAGCCTAGACAGTTGCCCAGCAGGGCCTGTACTCTGCGGTCCTTGTGAACAATTACCTAACGACATTCAGTACGGGCGAGTTATAAAACAGAGACTAAGGAAGAGCAAAGCCTGGAATCCAAAGGTGGCTTCTGGCAGCAGCATTTGCTTTCAGGACTTTTCCATAAAAAGATACTGCTACAGGGAAGGCCTACACCGAGCCAGGCTCTTGTCAAGCACTCTGAACACACAACATCCCTTCAGCCCTCAAGGCCTGGGGATTATCTTCAGTACCATCCTCTCGGCCAAAGAAGGAGAGGACCAGAGAGGTTATATACCTGCTTAGGGTTACATAGGCAAGACATGGTGGTTCCAGGACTTGACCCCTGATCTCTGCAGAAACACAGCTCAGAACCAGGGCCCTGCACCCTGTCTCTAGTCCTTCTCATAGGCCCTTGGCAGGGTTAGCACTTCAGGAATCACAAGCAGGATTGATGTGCTTATGAAAAGAAGTGACTTGTAGACATCTTTACCAACTTCGGTGGGCGTGGGGGGACCCTTTCATGGGAGGCCAACGAAGGATCTCGGGTCAGTGCTTTCCTCTCCCTCCTGAGGCTGGGAACGTAGCTCCGTGGGTAGAATGCTTGCTGGATGTTCTGAGAGCCCTGGGCTCAGTCCCCAGCACCGCATGAACCGTGGGTGGTGGTGCATACCTGTCAGACTGGCATTGGGGGGATGGAGAAGGGCCAGGAGAAGATAAGTCAGCTTCAGCTACTTGTGGAGTTCAAGGCCTCTGTGCCCAGACGCTGTACCAAGAAAGCTCCAGGGATGCCATCTGATGGTGGGGTTCAGGGCACCTCTGCTCCCCTGTCCTGCAGGTACACATCTGCCCTCACCTTGCGGCGCCTGAAGCCCTCGGAGGCTGGTCACTACTCCTTCCAGGTGTGGAGCAGAGGAAGCCGGAGAAACCTGACCTTCTCACTCACCCTGAAATGTGCGTGACAGGCAGGGCTGCCCAAGGCCCGATGGTTGAGGAGGCTCGGCGCTATGACCACCCCAGGCTCAGAGACCATTCCTCTCTCTCCGCTCCTCCTTTCCTCTTCAGACCCCCCAGAAGCCAGCGTCACATTGACGTCTGTCAACGGCTCTGATGCCCTGCTCTGTGAGGCCTCGGGGTTCCCCCAGCCCAGCGTGACGTGGATGCAGTGCGGTGGTCACACTGACCGGTCAGTGAATCCGATCTCCTCGGAGGGCCGAGTAGCTGGCTGGACACTCGCACCCTGAATGACAGGGACACGCTGAAGTGGGGGTCTGCCATCTGCTCTTCCCAGGTGTGATGAGGCCCAGGCCTGGAAGATTTGGAGGGACCCCCACCCCGAAGTCCTGACCCAGGAGCCCTTCCACAAGGTGATGGTTCAGAGCCAGCTGGCTACTGGGACCCTGGAGCACAACGTGACTTACGCCTGCAGAGCCCTGAACAGCGTGGGGAACAGCTCTCAGTCCTACAGGGCCGTCTCCCTAGGTGAGTCTTTGCTCCCCACACCCTCGCTGCACCAGGGTGGGTGTCGGGCTGTTCCCCAGGGACTCCTCCTACCACACTGAGCTCCAGCTCTAGGCAGAACCCTAGCTGCTCCTGCGCTCAGGCTCCAGAGGAACAACATGGCTGGGCTGGGGGAACGACGACGTAAAGATGCTCTCAGCCCAGAGAGGGAAGAACCCCTCCATCGCTTCACAAGCACACGCAGGGTGTAGGCACTGAGTGTACTTGTCCAGTACAGGTACCAGTGGCCCCTCAGAGGGAGTGTGGCGAGGGAGAAGGGAGCCAAACAAGGGAACAGCTCATCCCCAGCCCAGGGCCAGCTCCCAGCTCCCTCTGCCTCCCTGCCCAGCCCTGAGACACAGTCCTGCCCACTCGGGGCTGACCCTGGACCCGGTGTACTGACACAGGCTGCCTTCCTCTGCATTGCCCAAGGCTGCAAGTGGGCAAAAGCCCACAGACCCCTCAGGCTCTTAACAACCGGGTTCTGGCACCCACTGTGTGCCAGACCCCTGTCAAGACTGTCTGTCCATAGAAATAGGGTGGGCCCCTGGCCTCTGCCTGGCTACATCACCCATGTGCCCAGCCAGTGTGCCCACGGCTGCTCTGGGTCCCTGCTGGTAGTGGCGAGTCTTGGGTAATAAAGCCAGCACTGTGTTGGCTCATCAACTCAGTGAGCTCTCACCCCTCCAGCAGCCCACGCCTCTCTTCCTTTCCATTTGGGGGGCCAATAAACCCAAGACATAGAGAGAGGTCCTGGGCTCATCACCACCCATCTCCTAAGTGACAGAGCTGAGATTTGACCTTGGACCCAAGCTCCAAGCCAGGCATGGGGATGCAATCATGCCCTTCCTAACACATCAAGAGAACCAGCCTGGCTGGCATGGTGGCGCATGCCTTTAATCCCAGCACTTTGGAGACAAAGGTAGGATGATCGCTGTGGGTTCAAGGCCAGCCTGGGTCTAGTCTAGAGAGTGAGATCCAGGTCAGCCTAGGCTAGAGTGAGGCCCTCTCTCAGAGAGAGAGAGAGAGAGAGAGAGAGAGAGAGAGCACTATGCTTAGAAATCAGGGAAGAGGAAGAGGCGCTACAGAGCCCCTAAGCTGCTCTCAGACCTTCGGGAGGGCTGTTTAGTTCCCAAGGACACATGGGGACACTACAAGGACACTGGGAGCTGGGTTCGAATGTAATCCCCGCAGGGGGAGGTGGCAAAGCCTCCATCACGGAGAGTGTGCACGTGCAGCTAGGCACCGGTCCAGGGGTTTGGTGCGCTGGCAGGGGGTGGACCCGCATGATGCGGTCCCCCAGCCACAGAGGCTGGGACTGGTCACAGGAGAGGCTGTCTTCCCTGCCTCTATCTGGAGAAGAATCTGCAGGAGAAGCTCACGAAGGTTTGAGGGCCTAGCAGCCAGGGGCCTCCGTTCACACAGCAGACAACTTTCAACAACAACAAAAAAACCAACGATTTATTTGCAAGCAGAGATCGGCAGGAAAATGGGCTCACCAGGGCCTCTTGCCACTGCAAATGAACTCCAGATGTGTGCACTACTTTGTGCATCTGGTTTGCCATGGGCACTGGAGAATCGAACCCCAGCCAGCAGGCTTTGCAAACAAGTGCATTTCACCACTGAGCCATCTCCCAGCACAAGCGATCATTAAGCACCTGTCGTGTTCCCGGCAGTTGTCTGGTCTAGCCTCCGCTGGGAGAGGTGGCTCGGGTCCCTTCAGCTCCCCCGCCTCTGTTCCTCAGCTTCCAGACGCCTTGAGCGCCTCCCTGACAAGGCCCTCTTCACTCCGGTGCTGGTGGCCTGTGTGTCCATCATGGCCGTGCTGCTGCTGCTGCTGCTGCTGCTGTGGTTCAAGTACAAGCAGGTGAGCGGGGCGGGACGCTGGCAGCCAGCCTGGCACGGAGCTAGGCGGATGCAGGGATGCGGTGAAAGCAGCCCCCAGACCCAGCAGAGCAGAGAGCCCCAGCCCAGCCCAGGGATGTGGTGCTGCAGGCGAGCCAGGCACACAGAGGGCCTCGCTGTGCCTCCTCTTGGGGGCCCTGTGCTGCCTGCTGTCCCTCGAGCTCCCTGGTGGGTGCTCGCCACGTGAGCAATGTGAGGGGCATTTTGATGAAGCCCGTCACTTAACCCCCTTTGATGGAGTCGGGGCCGAAGCTCTGAGCGGTTAAGACGAGCCTTTGTCCACGGCTGGTCGGTGGCAGAGTCTGGTTTTAACACACAGAGGACAAACTCCAACGTCGTGCTTTCAGGCCAGACATGAGGCAGTACGAAGTCACGTTCTTTTACCCTCACTCCACTCTGGTGGTCGGTGGGGGCGGGATCGGTAGCTGTCCCCGAGGAACCCTTCAGGCCGAGCCAGGCTGGAGAGCCTGCCCGCGGCCAGGGCAGGGCCGGGACTAGCCGAAGCCTGCCTCTGCCACCTGGCCAGTGCCAGCCAGGCTGGGAGGACCAGGCAGGGGCTGTGGAGGCCTGGGTGGAGTGCTCCCCTCCACAGGCTGCTGAGGCTGGGGCGCCATGGGAAGGACAGTGTAGACAGGACAGGGCCCACGTGCGTGTGGAACTAGAGAGGAGGCAGGGTGGTGAAGGGGTGTGGCTCCCCCGCGCCTTTTCCTAATCCGTCATCTTGGGAGGCTGAGGGACAGGATGGACAGATAGAGGGTCGAGGGGTTACAGGATGAAGCTCCCACATAAGAAGGGGAATGAATGAGCACCAAGGATGAAGGGTCCTGGGGCATCACCCCAGAGACCTCCGTGCAGCTCAGACACTGTTGCCAAGTGATCTCGCTGCCTCACAGCTTTTCTGGCCTTGGTTTCCCTTCTCGTGCGAGGCGATCGATCAATCGATCAACCGACTGATCGGTGATGGTGATGTCACCCAGTGCTCTCCTCTCCCAATGAGGCTCTGGGACCGCCGGCTGCAGGGCGCCAGGTGTCAGTGCTCAGGGGGAAGTTGGCAGGGACCCAGTTCACTCATTCATTCTGAGATGGGAGGGATCCGTCTCCATGAGGACACAGTCTCGTGGTCATCTGCTCCTCTGAGCAGCTCCCACAGAAGCGGAAAAACTGCCTCCGGTCACCCACGAGCGCGGGCGTCCTGGGCTGACCGCCTCCCTTGCGGTCCTGGGACAAGTCGGCTCTCTGCACAGCGCTCTGGTCACCCCCAGGAGACTCAAGGGACCCTGCAAGGACAGGGGACCTGAAGCCTCAGGCTGCCCTCTTCCCCAGCACTTTTTGGTGTCTTCAGGCTGAGGCGCCTCTGGGAAAGACTTGGAAGCGTTAAGACAGTCATCCTCCTGCCTCAGGGCCTCCATGAGGGGTTTAGCCCCACCGGTCTCCACCGCCCACTAGCCTGTCCTAAGAAGGGGTTTCTGCTGAAGGCTAAGTCGTTGCCTTTGTCCCCCAGAAGGAGGAACAGGGAAGAGAACAGGAAAGACTCAGCAGAGCTGCGAGGAAGGGAGGGAGACTCCGATTCTGGGGCTGGGACAAAGCCAAGGACGACAGGAGAACCCAGAGCTTCCACAGAGGGCAGGTGGCCAGGACCTGTCTTCAAGTCAGGGCTGGGGCTCAGCTAAGGCTGCTGGAAGCCAGGGGCGAGCAGGATCTGGGAGGGAGCCTCCATGCCTGCTTGATCCGGCAGGTGCTCCCAACCTCCCTCCTCTCACCCAAGGCGAGACCTCTTCTGGGCAGAAGCTCCAAGGCCACAGCTAAGAAGCCAAGAACAGAGCTGAGAGCCTAGGCTAAGAAGGGCCCAGGGGCCCCAGGGGATGGTGGGAATTCCTGAGGGGATACCAGCCCAGCCTGGCTGCCCCCTTCCCGCACTGCCCTTGCCAGCAGGGCAGGGAGGGCTGACTCAGCCCAGCTGCGGAGGAACAGGGGAAGCAGAAGTGGTGAGGAGAAAAACAGCCTTAGCCGCAGAGGCTCCTGGAGATGGACCGGGAGACGGAAGTGGCAGGAGAGGACACGCAGAAGTTCCTCCATGTCTGTCTTAGACACTCCCCCCAAGCCGCACACTATGGATGCGCTTTGTTTTTGTTTCTGTTGCTGTTACGGGGTCTCCTGTAGCCGAGGCTGGCCTCAAGCTCGCGATGTAGCTGAGGCTGGCCTTGAACACCCAATCCTCCTGCTTCTACCACCCAAGTCTAGGATGACGGAGTGTGCCACCATGTCCCTTTGGACGGTCTTACACTTATCTGAAGTCACCCTTCTGAACTGCAGTCTCTTCTCCCAAAGTACCGACTGGAAATTCTTCCCTGTGGCTACCTGGTGCTTTTTTTTAAGCCAATAAGGCTTGTTGCCATAGGCTACTCTCTTTCCCAACAGTCCCGCTGGTCCCCGTCCCTAACCCTGACTGGACAGAGTTGATCTGCTGGCCCACGGCCTCAGTGCTGCCCATCACACACAGCCCAGCGTCCGCGTTCCCCTACGCTTGGCCGTCCGGCAGCACGACCGTGTGCAGCTGCCCCTGGAGCAAGGAGGGAAAGGCAGTCACCCTCTGCCAAGACCCCTGTCCCAGCTCGGTCAGCTGGTTGAGTTGAAGTAGCCAGAGAAGGAACTGGAGGCATCCATCGTGTGGAGAGAGCTCCTCCCCTGCCTCGGCTCGTTTCTCTGGAGTCAGAGGGGCCCACAGGCCTGCCTCCTGGCTTCAGACACTCTGCTGGAAGCGCCCCTCCCCTCCCTAGGCCACGCCAGCCACCTGCCAGCCCCCCAGACTTTCACCTCAAGGCTGTCCCATCTGCTGTGCCCTGGGCCTGGGCCATTCTCGTGGCTCCTCAGGGTTCCTGAGTCACCTCACACTCCGCCCGGTCACACTGCTTCACTGTTTTCAGGGCAGCAGCATCCAAGGGCTCTGACTTGAGTTTTCAGTTAAGGCCCCTCTTGGCCCCTCAAATGGAATTCCAAGGGGCCAAGCGTTTGCCTTGTTCACTGCGGAATCACTGCACCCGACACAAACTGCTACTCAGTGAGGTGTCTGATGGGTGCAAAGGAGCCGGCGTGGTGGCGCAGGCTGTGAGTCCAGCACTCGGGAGGCAGGGATGGGGGATCGCTGAGGTTCAAGGTCAGCCTGAGGCCACAGAGTGATTCCAGGTCAGCTGGGCTAGAGTGAGACCCTGTCTCGAACACAAACAAAGAAGAAAAAAGAAGGGAGGGAATTTCAACCCATGGACGAGCCAGGCACAGAAGCCAGAAGCTTCGCTGTTACTGAAAGTGAATGTCGGGTTGGGAGTGAGGCTTCCTCGTACCTCGTGACCTTAGCAAATGTGCGGCCCTGGGTTCAATCCTCAGTGTCAGAACCATACTATTCGTGCAAAAGAAGGGTTGGGTGTGTGAATGGGTGTAGATTTCGAATTCGGCTCTCAAGCCCCTCAGAAGTTATCTTGTCTAAGTTCTGCCACGAACTGGACAAGGGAAGGGCTCCTAGCAAGGCCCTACTAGCTCCGGGTTTCTGCCCGTGAGGTGCCACGATCCCTCTCCGCAGAGAGGCTGAGAGCTTCTAGCCTCCATCCCCTCCCCCTGCTCTGGGCAGGCAAGAGCCGTGTCTGCCTGCCCGCCAGCAGCCGGTGCCTCCCTTCCCTCTGCAGAAGCCCAAGTACCAGGTGCGCTGGAAGGTCATCCAGAGCTACGAGGGCAACAGCTACACCTTCATCGACCCCACCCAGCTGCCCTACAACGAGAAATGGGAGTTCCCCAGGAACAACCTGCAGTTTGGTGAGACGGGGTCTCCCATCCTAGTGGAGACTGGGAACCTGTAGGCCCCAGGGACCTAAGGAGCCCGTGTGTGCGCCTGTGTGACAGGTAAGACCCTGGGTGCCGGCGCCTTTGGGAAGGTAGTGGAGGCCACAGCCTTTGGGCTGGGCAAGGAAGACGCTGTGCTGAAGGTGGCCGTGAAGATGCTGAAGTGTGAGTAGGAAGAGCTGGGGAGCAGGCTCGCCCCATTGGCACGGGCACCACCATCCTTGCAGCCCGTTGAAATCGGTGGGATTTGGAGCGGCTCCTTGGGACTCTTGGTTCTTGAGCCTTTGGGTGGGGAGGGGTTTCCGACTGAGCCCCAGGGAGGCCGGGTGAACACTTACCTCCTAGGACCAGGCTCAGGCACAGCTTGGTTTCCTGACTCCTGGAACACCATCGCCTCCCTCCCATCTGTGTGTCCCCATCAATGTCCCTCTCTTGGACTTGGCTCCCTCCTGCTGGCTCTGACCTGCGCCCCGTCTTCCAGCCACAGCTCATGCTGACGAGAAGGAGGCCCTCATGTCAGAACTGAAGATCATGAGTCACCTAGGCCAGCACGAGAACATAGTCAACCTCCTGGGAGCCTGCACCCACGGAGGTGAGGAGCGGTGGCACTGTGGGATCTGGGTCCCGGGGCATCTGCCCTCCTACGTGATCCAAGTGCTTGGAGTCAGTGATGCACATCGTCGTGGGCAGATTCTTGGTCCCTGTGGCCAGGGGTCTGACTCGGCTCAAATCTACCTTTCCGGAAGTCTACTCCAGAGACCCCTTGGGTGTCCCAGAACTCTAAGTCAGCCCTCTTTCTGTGTGTATGTGCTTGTCAGTCAGGTGTCTTCCTTAATTGCTCCACCTTACTTTTTGAGGCAGGGTCTCTCACTGAACCTGGAGCTCACTGATTCAGTCAGAAAGCCCCAAGGATCCTCCTGGCTTTTCTGCCCAGTGCTGGGATTCCAGCTGCACACTGCTGCCCTGGCACTCCCCAGGACCCTCTCTTCATTGGGCACCTTTGCCCTATGTTGAACTTGACCATAGAGTTCTTTGGCTAGAGTTCTCTCTCTCCCTGTCTCTCTGTCTCTCTCTGTCTCTCTCTCTCTCTGCTGAGACAAGGTCCCACTGTAGACCAGTCTGGAACTAATTTTTACAGCCCAGGATGGCCTTAAGCTCATAATCCTCCTGTCCTGGATCTGAGCTGGCCGGGTCACTCTCTTTTGAAAGTTTTATAAGTTTTCATTCACTTTACACACTGAGAAAGCTGCTCCAGAGTTGGGGTTAGAATTCAGATGTGCTGCCTCTGTTCGCATGGGAAGTGGGGCCTGGGGTGCACCCCCTCACTCCTCACTCTCGCCTGCCCTAGGCCCTGTCCTGGTCATCACCGAGTACTGCTGCTATGGTGACCTGCTCAACTTTCTGCGAAGGAAGGCCGAGGCCATGCTGGGACCCAGCCTGAGTCCGGGGCAGGACTCCGAGGGAGACTCCAGCTACAAGAACATAAACCTGGAGAAGAAATACGTGCGCAGGTAGAACTCTGGCGCAGGCCAGGAAGGAGGCTAGGACGGGAGGCAGGGCCGGGTCTGTGCACAGCCGGGCGCTCTGGGTGGGGCAGCCTGGCATCTCCGCGTGTTACAAGGTGTGCGCACTCCAGTCTGATGCCACTTTCATTTTCTGGTACATTTTCCGTCATTTACCAAGTATTTGATCAGCTATCATGTTGTGCTCATGAAAGCGACACCTTACTGGGAAGAGATGGACCCAGGCCCAGGAGTCCTGGCCAGGGATGGAAGACGCAGGTTTCTGCACTGCAGAGCGCACAAGCCACGCAGGAGTGGCCAGTCTGGGTCTTCACGTTATCGTGGGGAAATGGGAACAGAAGTTAGTTGTTGGGTGGGAAAAAGCCAAACAGCAAGGCCGCGGCCAGGTACCTGGTCTGCTCAGGTCTTGATGCCCCAGGCGAGCTACTTGAGTTCTAACCTTCTGGGGTCTTTCTGCCATTCCTGAAAGCCACCCACAGGGAGGTGGAAAGAGCCACAGCAGGAAGCACGTCACAAATGAGTTGGGCAAGGGGGGGGAGCCGCTCCTGGCTTCGGGTCCAGTGTTCACTTGCCACACTGGTCTTGGGTCTTGGTGGGGCTCCAGGGTTAGACCACCAGGGATGTGCCAGGCTCAGAAGGGGGGTACACTATGCCCTTATCCTGCTGAGCCTGGGTGGACCCAAGGAGGTGCTCAAAAATGGGGGCCTGATGGGGTTCGCATCATCTTCCAGTTCTGGCACCCCTCTGAAAGGGTGGTACATGCTGGGCCAGCGCAGGCGGGACTCAATTGGAGCCAAATGAGCCCCCAAGAACAGCCCAACTTCCTCTGCGCCTGCAGACAGGGGAAGCATTCTCGGAGGGGACATTTCAGAATGGGTGCTGCCCAAGGGGTCCCAGGTTACCCCATTAGAGAAGCACACCTCCAGGACCAGGAGAGGGCAGGGTGCCATGGTGGGATTCTCACAAAACGGCCAGTTCTCTCTCTGGGAAGCAGGAGTGTGCAATGTCCGGGGCAGCAGGGACGCTGGGACCCCACATCATCAGCATGCTTCTCCGGAGGCTCACCTACCTCTCAAAGTGGGTGCCTGGGGGCTGCCAGAAATGTGCATCGCAGGCCCACCTACTCAGACCTGCTGAGTGGGCACTGAAGGAGCTCCCTGGGGGTCATCGCTCCAGACCCGGGAGACTTCATACTGAAGAGCTGCCTTCTCCCCTAGGTTCTGGTGTTCTGGGGATGCTGGCATTAGTAGTGAGGAACTTCCCAACAGGCAGAGGCCCGATGGCAGACGGGCTGTGGCTCTGGCCTAGGGAGAGTCCGGCAGAGAGGGACTCTCAGGCTGACCCTGAGGTCCTTTCTCCTCGTGGCTGAGTGGCTAAGGGAAGTCTATGGAGCAGCTGAAGGACAAGGCCTGGCCTGGGCTCTGACCACCTCCCAAACCTCTCTCCTACCTAGGGATAGTGGCTTCTCCAGCCAGGGTTTGGACACCTATGTGGAGATGAGGCCTGTCTCCACTTCTTCAAATGACTCCTTCTCTGAACAAGGTGAAGAGATACTAGAACCAGGGGAGAAGGGCTGTTGGGCCTGGAAGCTGGAGAGGGGCAGGGGTGAGGCGGGGCTGCCCCTAACGCCTCACTCTACCTCAGAGCTGGACAAGGAGGCTGGTCGGCCACTGGAACTCTGGGACCTGCTCCACTTCTCCAGCCAAGTGGCTCAGGGCATGGCCTTCCTGGCCTCCAAGAATGTGAGTCAGAACCAGCCCAGTGCTCAGGTCTGGGTGGGGGAGGGCGCACTTGGCAGGCTGAGTACGTGGAGGGGGGCAGGTGAGGCGCCATGGAGGAGCGGGAGTGCCGAGAGCAAGTGGGCAGCGACACTTCCCATGGTCTGAGGCCTCAGGAGGAAGTGGGAGAATAAGCTGGGCCCCAGCCTTGGGGAGCCTGCTTCCCCAAACGGCCAAGAACAGGCCTTATGCACCAACTACCTGAACTGTGAGGACGAGGTGACAGAAAAGATGCTGAGCCCAGAAACAAGTGCCCAGGGCACGGCAGCCTCAGACCACCCAGAGAACACTGCCTGGCGAGGCTGCTTGTTGTGTGACTGCTGAGGGGGGGGGGTCACGGTTGTCTGGAGCATGCTGGGAATTCCGTGTGCCAACGCCTGGCATGGTAGGACCCTGCAGGAGGGACGCCGGGGGTCAAAGACCACTCACAGACCAGGTGAGCATGACTTCGGGGTGGCAGATGACCCAGCCAGGGAGCGGCTTGGCTGCTACGATAGGCCAGAGGAAGGGCACCGGGGCTCTACAAACACCGAATTTGCTCAGACCCTAGGCCTGTACAGTTCATTTACCAGGGACACCAAGACCTTCTGGGCCCCACTGTCCCCTCCCTAGGCTCAGGAAGGGAGGACCTGACTAACCCTGCGGTGCTCCCTCAGTGCATCCATCGAGACGTGGCAGCCCGGAACGTGCTGCTGACCAGCGGGCACGTGGCCAAGATCGGGGACTTCGGGCTGGCTAGGGACATCATGAACGACGCCAACTATGTCGTCAAAGGCAATGTGAGTGCTGAGAGGGACCGTGGCTGGGTGGGGAGGGTGGAGATCTGGGACTCCAGGTGACAGAAGTGTCGTGCCAGGCCCGCCTACCCGTCAAATGGATGGCCCCAGAGAGCATCTTCGACTGCGTCTACACGGTCCAGAGTGACGTCTGGTCCTACGGCATCCTCCTCTGGGAGATCTTCTCACTGGGTGAGCCATGGAGCCCTCTCCAGCGGCTTGTCCTAGTCAGAGGAATGTCGTCGAGGGGAACTGGTGTCCAGGACAGAGCAACTCCTGCGTGCCTGGGGCCTCTTCCCTCGCCTGTGCGCTCTCAAGATGCGGCTCCAGTTCCCGGTTCCCCAGGCCCAGGCCCTCCTGGGGGGTCCTTCACTGTGCCATAGCCCCGCTCTACTAACATGGCCTGTGCTAGATTCTCTGCAGCATGGTAATGCCTGGCATGGTGCCCAGGACGCCCTGCTCTTGGGCCAGTTAGGACGGATGCATGTCAGCGGGGAGAGGGGAAGGCAAGCACCATGCATGGTCTCTTATACGCTCCTGGCCTTCGCAGGGCTCAACCCCTATCCTGGCATCCTGGTCAACAGTAAGTTCTACAAACTGGTGAAGGACGGATACCAAATGGCTCAGCCTGCATTTGCTCCAAAACACATGTACGTGAAAGGCTGCCAGGGAGACGAGAGGTCCCCAGGCTTTGGTTGGGGGCTGGGGAGGGGTAGAAAATTGCATGTATGACCTTAGCCTGTCCAGAATGCTCCAGGGTCAAGCTTTATCTCCCTAGCAATAGAGAATGAGCATGTATGACCTTGATCTTAGTCTAGAATGTTCCATGGCCACATTTTCTCTGGCAGTGGACTTTTTAAAAATTTGCATGTGTGTGTGTGTCTGGCCCTCTCAC
>PVHP010004411.1:0-71351 GCA_004024765.1 Zapus hudsonius | reverse complement strand
CCCTTAGCCTCCTCCAGAGGGAAGAGGCAATGTGTGTATAAACTGAAAATAATGACAACTCAGCAAATTAAAGCTTAAAATTTGAGCTAATAGTAGGTAAGAGCATTGTTCAAGTGGTGCTTTATTAGCATGATAAAAGAAATAGGAAACAACTAAAAATAATTTTCATTTTACATAACTTGCTACTTTCAGGATTTTAGCATTGTGACTTGTGATCAATACAGACTCAATAGCCATTTTATGATTTTGTGTCTAAGACTAGTAGGCCTGTATACTTACAGCACATTTGAATGTGCAGCAGTCGGGCGCTCATGCATGCATACCACATTGTGAGTGTGTTGAAAAGACAACTTCAGGTGTCAGTCCTCACTTCCACCTCATTTAAAGCAGGATCTGTCATTGTTCACCACTGCATTCACCAGACTAGCTGGCTCTGGAGTTCCAGGAGATCCTCCTTTCTCCACCTCCTACCTCACCATACAGACACCCACTACAACAACCAGCTTTACATGGGTGCTGGGCGTCTGATCTCAGGAACTCACTTTTCCCACTGAGTCATGTCCCCAGCTTCTAGAATTGGCTTTTAAAAAATCTTGAAGCTGAACAAGGTGGTTTAGACCTATAATCCCAGCACTCCAGGGGCTGAGATAGGAGAATGGTTATGTGTTCAAAGCCAGCCTGGACTGCAGAGTGAGCTCCAGGTTAGCTTGGGCTAGAGTGAGACTCTGCCTTAAAAGAAATAAAACCAAAAGAACCTTGAAAAACTTCTTTATTTTCCCTTTCAAATTCACATCTTTCCGGTTTTCCTTTTCATTTATAAGAGGTAAAGCAAAATTTATTGTAAATATTAAATGTCTATTCTGCTACTATTTTCAGTAACTCTTATTTCTCCTTTCCCATAGACAAAAAACAAAAACTGCCACCATCAAAAACAAGCACTAAATTAAACTTTTTCTATTAGATTGAACCACATAAGATTACCAACAGGAACAGTTTTGACAAATACTTCCAATGGCTGGGATCTTCTGAATCTTAATCAGTAGCCATGGATGGAGTAAATATGTTCTGGCACTGGATTTGAAGATTACCAGTGAGACACTGAAAATTATATTCAATAGTTTTGGGGGGTTTTTTTGGGGGTAATGGATTTATTTTGGCTTACAGACTCGAGAGGAAGCTCCATGTGGCAGGGAAAAAGATGGCATGAACAGAGAATGGACATCACCTCCTGGCCAACATCAGGTGGACAACAGCAACAGCAGAGTGTGCCAAACACTGGCAAGGGGAAGCTGGCATAACCCCATGAGCCCTACTCCAACAACACACATCTAACAAGCTTCTAATACCCAAACTGCCATCAGCTGGGGATCAAGCATTAAGAATACATTCTTCTGTGAGGGACACCTGGATGAAACCATCATAATCTGCCCCCGGCCCCCACAAACTAATAATCATACATGATGTAAAGTGCAATGCATTCAGCTCAACTTCAAAAATCCCCAGTTTTTCTTTTCAACTGAGCCATAATACGAAAAAAAAAAAAAGGTAATGACACAAAATATTCACACTGCAAAAGATAGCATTAGGCATAGCAAAAACAGATTGACCCAATACAAGATTTAAAACAAACGGCAAACATCAAACTCGAGCCCAAAGTTTGATAATGACCAGTGGTGGGTCTCTTGGAGTTCCGATTCCACCCCTCCAGCTAAGCTCCTCAAGTCTCAGAAAACTCCACCAGGGACTGGCAGCTCGCCTTGGCAGCCATCCCATAGTATTCATGTTTTGTTTGTTCTCAGTGTTGAGGACCCAACTCAGGGCCTTACTCTTCCACTGAGCTAAATCCCCAACTTCTGTGTTCAAGTTTTTATATAATTGTATTCTTTTATTCCCTTTTTTCAAAAAAAAATACATGCAATTTATTAACTTCTTCAACTTTCATTAAACTTAGAACAAGTTACAGTAAAAGTTTTAATTCTTATGAAAATTCTTCGACATCATGATATTGTAGCCATTTTCAGGGACCTTAACGACCTCAGTTGTCCTTTACCAGCTTTTTCAACATTTCTGTAGAAATACTCAGACAAGCAGACTAACTGGCTACCTTACAACTGTATTCTTAAATGTTTATAGTTTGAAATCTCTTTATGAATATCAATAATCACCATGCCTGATATTTCTAAACTAAACACACAACGAGAGAGGTTAGGGTGAGAGAGGTTAGGAGGAAGCCCCCCTCCCAGGTGTGGCCTCTGACAGTGACCTCATGTCACGTTGCCAAAAACTCCTCCCTAGCCCCTCCTCCAAGGAAAAAAACTTTAAAAATCCAAGTTCAACCTTGGAAGGTGCCTTTTTTGCTCATTCCTGACTGCTGGAGGCTGGGGTCCAGGTGGTAAATCTGACTCCCTCTCCCCGCACCCCCACATCTTGCCACTGGTGGGATCTGAGTGGGGGGAAGGAGGGGAGATATTATTTTCTCTGTGCATGTGTGGTATTACTTCACTTTTGGTGACTCTGTGTACCTTTACAATTCCCTTGTAAATCTCCCAGGCCACATGGTGGTGGCTGCCTTCCCAATCCTACTACCAACTCCCCAGAATTTGTCCTGATATGAGTAAATCTGTGTGATAAAAGAGATTGCTCTCCATCTAAGTTTGTCCAATTCTTTGGCATACTAAGATTCGGACTCTTGGGGAAGCACCGCCTCTGGTAAATGTCTCGGTGTTCACCAGCTGTTAGAGTCTCAGCCCTTACAGGGGTAGCCTCATCCATGATGACAACAGCACTCTGCAATGAACTATAAACATTCATGCCTAAATTATTAAAGCATTTCTAAAGCAACATTCAAAACGTAGTATCCAAAGAATAATTACGCTAACATTCTGAGATGAGCTAATTTACAACACCTGTTTTCCAAGCCTATTGTCCCTCTTTCATTAATTCAACAAATATCTGAGCACCTCCAATTGTCAGATGCTGTGGACACAGTTATGAACATTGACTGAAACATTCCTGTTCTCAATAAATATGAAGATGGTAAGACAGTAAAAAAGAAACTCAGTGAGATCGAAGGTTATCATCCTTACATGTAACTTATAGCCACCTTCCTGCATGGATAGAAAACAAAATTAGAAAGAGATATATGTGACAATCTTTATTATATTATATTATATTATATTGTATTATATTATATTATATTATTAGCAGCTTTACAAAAAGACAAATAGAAGTGATTTTTAAATGTTTTAACTTTTAGGTTGGGAAGTGGTTAAAAGGGTTGCTTATAAAGCCTGCCTGCCCAGGTTCAATTTCCCAATACCCACATAAAGCCATACACACAAAGTGGCACATGCATCTGGAGTTTGTTTATGGCCCTGACATACCCATACTTGCTTGTACTCTTTCTGTTTCTATCTCTTTCTCTAATAACTTTTTTTAATAAAAATGTTTTAACCTTCAAAACTTTTTAAAAAATATTTTATTTACTTATTTGAGAGAGAGACGGAAGGAGAGAAGGGAGGACAAAGTGAGTGAGTATGGGCATGCAAACAAACTGCAGATGCATGTGCCACTTTCTGTATATGGCTTGAAGTGGGTACCGAAGAATCTGGGCTGTCAGGCCCTGCAAGCAAGTGCTTGTAACCACTGAGTAATATCTCCAGCCCCATCAAAAATATTTTTAATATGTAAAAGAATTAAAATTATTTATGCTAAGCAGAAAACTAATTTCTTGATATCAAGATATTAATTACAAAAGGAAACTTTACTGCAAAGACTTTTACGGTGGAGGAATCTTAACTAAGTGATAAAGACCATAAGCACTATTAAATCACCTGGCCTCTGAAGCACAGAGAAAGGTACCTCATTACTTCTGCAATATTATTACAAACAATTCATCACCCAATCTGCACCAGGGGTTCCCAACCAGAAACCTTTCTTTCAGGTTTCAGTATCCAAAGGACATTTGGCAATGCCTACAGACAGCTTTGACTCTCCATTAAGGGTGGAGTAAATCTTTCTGGCATGTAGTGGTTACAGCCAAAAATGTAGTTATGTATCCTACAACACACAGGCCAGCAAGCAATAACAAAAAAAAAAAAAATTGTCAGGGGTTCTGGTGTTGAGAAGCCCTAATCTAATCAGAGGAAAAGAAAAAAAAATACAACAGCCAAACTCACATTGAAGAGGGGAGACTTCTCCAAATTAGCTGACCCAATACTTTCAAAAAATGTCCAGGTCACAAAAGACAAGGCATTCATCACAGCTTGTCACAGCTTAGAGAAGCGCTTAGAAAACCTTAACTAAATGAAATGAGAATCCTAAGTCAGAATCTGTCACAAAATAAGGACATCATTGGAAAAAAGCATGGCATTCTAATAAAATCTAGAGTTAATAGTACTGGTTTAGAAACTGTTTTAAGATGTTAACAAATGAAGACTATGGGTCAAGGATATGCAAGAACTCTCGGTTTTCAACTTTTTTGAATACTCTGGGTATGGTGGCCAATGACTGAAATCCCAGCACATGGGAGGCTGAGGACACGGGGAATGGTGGCACATGCCTTTAATCCCAGCACTGGGGAAGTAGAGGTACTAAGGATCACAGTGAGTTCGAGGCCACCCTGAGACTATATAGTGAATTCCAGGTCAGCCTGAGCTAGAGGGAGACCCTACCTCAAAAATAAATAAATAAATAAAGATACCATTTCTAGCTAGTACTTTAGATGACATTAAAATTATTTTTGATTGGGCTAGAGAAATGGCTAAGCAGTTAAAAGCACTTGTTTGCAAAGCCAGATGGCCCAAGTTCGATTCCCTAGCACCCACATAAAGCCAGATGCACAAGGTGGCGCATGTGTCTGCAGTTCATTGCAGTGGCAGAGGCCCTGGGGCATCCATACTCACTGTCTTGTTTGTCGCTTTCAAATAGATATTTTTTTTAATTTCTATTGACATCTCTAATTGCTTTTTTTTATTTTTGCATATGTGTGGTGTGCAGAGGTATGTGTGCAGGTTTGTGTATAGGTGTTTGTCTGTGCTGTGCGTGAGGAAGCTACACAACCACCTGAAGGGTCGTTTTCTCTGGTACACTATCCACTTTGTTGCTGTTGTTTGGACTTATTTATTTAACTTTTTATTGATAATTATAGACCATAAACAATTATGATTCCCTCCCTCCTCCCCTATATTTCAATGGCCTGGAATGCACCAATTAGGCTAGATTGGTCTGGCAACAAAACCCAGAAATCAGCCTGTCTCTCCACCTCCGCAGCAGTGGGATATGCTACTCCTACACATGGGGCGAGGGATGAACCCAGACACTCAGGCCTGTGAGGCAGGCACTCTACAGATGAACCATCTATCTCCTCAGTCTCATTTGTGGGACTTAATGAAAACTTACAACAAGCCTTTTTATTGCTTGAACATGGTAAAGCCACAGGCACACTGATTCTGTAATGCTTAAAATGGAACATAGGGCTCTGAGGTCAAGATTTCAGTAGGAAACTTCTGGACCTGCCTCTCCCTCCAGCTCAGAAATGACGGCACACTGCTTCAACGACTCTCTTCCCACCACCTTCCATTGTAGTCTATCCTGTTTCCTTACTAACAATCCTGACATCTCCCTACCCATTCCCTTGTTCACATCTCACATACCAAATGCTGCAAAAAAGCATACACCCCCCTACAGCCTGGTCCCTTTGTTGTCTTCCACCTTAACTGAACCTGCAGTATTTCTAAAACTCCCTAGTTCTTTCTTTCTCTACAACAGCTTCTCCACCCAGAGAAAACTTGAGTCACCAGTGTAAGCCATGCTTTAGCTTCCATCTGTTCAGTGCTCTCATCCCAAAAGGGTAAAAAACCTACTGCACTGCATAATTGCATCATTAAAAATAATCAACACTCCAGGCCTGGTGGCACACCTTTAATCCCAGCACTCAGGAGGCAGAGGACCAATATAAGTCTGGGGCTATAGAAGGAGTTTCAGGTCAGCCTGAGCTACAGTGAGAACCTATCTTAAAATATACATATTTTAAGATATTTGAGATCCTGGCAAGAGATGAGCCACCACAGCCATATCATGGAGGATCCATATGGAGCCCCGCAGAGTATGACGGGACGAACAAGGGACCCACAGCCATTCAATCAACACAAGATAAGCCAGGGTGACAGAAACCAACAATTTTCGACACAAAGACCCCTAAGCTCACAACATTAAAGCAGCCTTAATACTCACCTACCACGACTCAGGGAACTGAGCGGAAGAGGGGGCGGAAAGATTGTAAGAGCTGTGGTGGGGGAGACTATTCAGAGGCATGGCACCCCTCGGTAACAACACACTTGGGCCAGGAGAACCAGGCTGAGTACTAGGCTACCCATGGTCCCCTGCCACAAGGACTGATCCAGATGACCCACGGAGGAGGATACCCAGCTGATTGGGGATGGGGGGGCGCATTGGGGAATTGGGGATTAACAACTCATTGTTTGCCCACTAAATAATGTAACTCATTATGGACAATAAATATATATTAAAAAGATATTAAATATATATGTATATATGTGTATAAACCAAACACCCCACTCCAAAAAAAAAAAAAAAAAAAAAACCCGGCAGTGAACTCAACAGGGAATTCAGAGGAAGAAATACAAATGGCCAAATCTCATTTAAAAAAATGTTCAACATCCTTAATTATCAGGGAAATGCAAATCAAAACAGCAATGAGATTCAACCTTATTCCAGTCAGAATGGCTCTGTGGCACAAGCAATGCTCCGCTGCTAACTGAAAGGTGGGTGGTTCGAGCCCACCCAGGGACGACAGCTCTCACGGCCACCCTGAGACTATATAGTGAATTCCAGGTCATCTTGGACTAGAGCAAGACCCTACCTCAAAAAAATAAATAAATAAATAAATAAATAAATAACTACCAGGAGAGGATTGAGAAGGGGGAGGGAACTGTTATTCACTGCTGGTGAGAATGAAAACCTGTACAATCACTATGGAAAGCAGTGTGAAGGCTCCTGAAAAAGATGCATATAGAGCTTCCAACGCACCCAGCTATCCCTCTAATGGGCATCTACCCTCAAGATTCCTCACTTCAGCACAGAGACATCTGCTCAACCATTTTTATAGCAGCTCAATTCATAAAAGCTAAGTGATGGATGAATGGATATCAAAGTTGCGGTATATATACAGCAGGGAATACTACTCAGCAGTAAGGAAAAATGACAATAAAATTTAAAGAAAAGTAGACAACTTGGAACAGATTTTGACAGGTTAGAGTGAGTGGGACCTCCAAAGGTAACCAGGACTGTCCTTAAACCTGTACTTTTGGGCAGGTTCCAGGATCTCATGCCTGACCCCCTCCCCTTGAGAAGAGGGTTCTCTCATAGAGTTCAAACCTAATCCTAAAACTGACTGGTCAAGGATAGACCATCCAGCTGTCTCTCTGCTCACCTGGGCCAGGTCATATAAGTCACCTCAAACAGGAAGTTTGTTCTCTTTCTCTCTCTCTCTCTCTCTCTCTCTCTCTCTCTCTCTCTCTCTCTCTCTCTCTCTCTCCATGATGGGAACCTTTTTTTAAAATAAAGTCTCCCACTATATCCTCTGGTGGCCTATAATTTTAATTCTTTAATTTTATAGACAAGAATTCGGGTACTACTTAAGTTCTGAGGTACATTGGAAGTAGCTGGGTACTCTTTAAATTCTAATCCCCAGCTCCCCCCCCCCAGACTTACACAATGATACTCAGCAAACTCACATATTCTCCCTCATTTGCGGTTCCTAATCAAGTTAAGCTTGAATAGTAAGCAAACCTGACAGGCAAATCAGACAGAGGGGAAGAAGGGAACTGGAGGGGGTGGGGGGGAAACGGGAGGGTGGGGGAAATATACACTAATGAATCAATACCATAGAATCCTTACTTTTGTACAGTAAGCTCTTGAGGAAGCTGGGTGCATCGCCTGGTAGAAGGGCCTTGAAGAGTCTGGAGGAAGCTTAACCCTAAGACAAGTAGCTCTGGCCTTTAACTCTGTCCCAATAAATGGTGACTTCCCACTCTGAGCTGTTGATCTGAGAGATCTACAAGGTCCCTCAAAACAAAACAGGCTTATGTCAAAGCTCTTGAATACCTGCCCCAGACAAAAGATAAGACCCTATTGCTGAAGATACCACAGAATGCCTTCTGGATCCAGAAAGGCAACCAGCTCCCGGGTGGTAGTCTGTGTAGTACTGGAAGGAGTTACCTGAACTGCCAGGGGAAATTGGCCAAGGATATTCTGTGAAAGCAGGGGACATTGTTATACAACTCTGACCAACTGATGGTCTGAGAATGCACATGACACCGCAATACGGCAGAGACCAGCAAGTCAAGAAGTGCTCATCTGTGCAATAGTGGTGATTGACCTAGGTGGGTAATCAACAGCTTGCTGACTGGCTAAGAGATCTGCTAAACAGCAAGGAACCGTGAACTGGAACTGGGATCCATGGCAACCTC
The DNA here is from genome assembly GCA_004024765.1 of Zapus hudsonius. Lineage (NCBI taxonomy): Eukaryota > Metazoa > Chordata > Mammalia > Rodentia > Dipodidae > Zapus > Zapus hudsonius. Next base: position 62,859 of record PVHP010004411.1, on the reverse strand, counting down.
TTTTGGAGATCAAGAACCCAGACTCCAAGAGGAAACTCCCACTACAGAGAGGCTACACCCATTAGAATCTCGCCAAATTAACAATGTTTTTCTCAGCTAACCTAGACAGATCTCACTCTGTTGGAGATTCTGTTTGTATTTTTCAGAAGGTAGCAAAAACCGTGGACAACCCAATTCTATCAACAGGACCGGAGATGATGGTTGACACCCAGGCAGATGAACCCCTCCTAACTCATCACCTAGGGCCCAAACCAAACCATTGAGGAAGTGGCAAGAGGAACAAGAGTGCTACCTCCACAGCAAGTCAGACAACCTATCAAAGGGCAGTGGAGATAGACACCAAGGATACCTAAAATAGTCCAAAGCAAAACCCAGAGACTCTTAAGAGCATAAAAGTAAAGCAGACTTAAACCTCACCCACTATTGCTCAGGGAACTTTGTGGAAGAGAGGGCAGAAAGACTGGAAGAGCCAAGGTGAGGGAGAATATCCAGAGACCCCCCCCCCAGCAACACTACCACAAAATAACTGGCTACTGCTTGTACAATTCATAACCTCCCATCACAGTGGGTGGGGCAGGGAGGAGGAAAATGGGGGTGCCAACACAAGACTTGTTCATACAGTGTTTCCAATTAAGAATAAAAAATGAACAAATACAGTCAACATCCATACAAATACCATTCAAATACTTACCGCTTAAGTTCCTGTTCCAGCTGTTCTATTTGCTTTTTGCCTGAGTTCAGCTGTCCTTCTTGGAAATTCACTTGGGACTCCTTAACTTGAAGTTCATGAGAAATCTTCTGCTTTGCTTTTTCTAAATTTTCACATATTTCCATTAATCTTTGATTCTCTCTTTTCAAGTTTGTACCCTCTGTTTTTTCATTTTCAACCTAATGGGAATAGTTGGCAATAACACAGATTTCTTTTGTGAACTTACCAAGTATTACATGTAGGTATGAGTCTTAATACTTATAGTTTCCTGAGATACAGTGGTAGTAAATCGGGAGTTGATGTTTTATGAACAAAGATATTTTAAATAACCTAACTCTGAGGTCTACAGATATAAAAGTTCTACAAATTCATATTATATTGTCTTTGGTCAGGACTATATCTACCAATCCTAAAAGGCAGGACTTAATATCCTTTCAAAAATTTATTTTAGTCAGGTGTGGTGCACACACCTTTAATCCTAGCACTTGGGAAGCAGACGTAGGAGGATCCCTGTGAGTTCAGGCCAGCCTGAGACTACATAGTGAATTCCAGGTCGGCCTGGGCTAGAGCTGGACCCAAACTCAGAAAAGAAAAAAAAATTCAAAATGGGCTGGTGAGATGGCTCAGTAGTTAAAGGTGCTTATTTGCAAAGCCTACTGTTCCAGGTTCGATGCCCCGGTGCCCACATAAAGCCAGAGGCATAAACTGGTGCATAGATCTTATGTTCATTTCCAGCAGCAAAAGGCCCTGCACACCCATAATCTCTCAAATAAATAAAAGTATTTTTTAAAATATCCAAAATGAAGTTTAATCTAGCAACCTATATTCAAACATGCATAAGAGAAAAATCCAAGTTACTCTCAGATTCCTAACTGCTAAGGCTAAATAAAAACATTTCAAAGAAAATTTTGTTTGTTTAACAAGTATTTAGACTTCATTGTGTTTTTGTTTACAAATACATCTTGTGTGTGGTCAAAGGAAGACTGTTGCCCCTCCTCTAGTGCTCTTCCGGCTCATGTTCCTGAGACAGTCTTACTGAGCTTGGAGCTCCCCATTTTTAAGTAAGACTGGCTGACCAGGGAGTTCCAATGATCATCCCATAACCAGCCCCCACACCTCTAGCCACTGCAAACTCCATCTGGCTTTACCTGTGTACTGGGGAAATGAACCTGGGTCCTCAGGCCTTGCAGGCAAGCCCCTCAACCACTGACCCATTTCTCCAGCCCCTCAATTCAGATTGTAAACTAGAGACTTTGACTTGTTCATGCACAATGCAAACGCAATTCCCAATTCAGAGTCCTAAACAAAATGAAAATATAAGTCAACCCTAAAAATCAGGTTAGAAGTGAGGCCCCAGATGGAGAGAATTAGAGGCAATTAAAAACATCTGAGGGCTGGAGAGATGGCTCAGAGGCTAAGATGCCTCTCCAAAAACAACCCACGTTTGATTCCCCAGCACCCACGTAAAGCCAGATGCACAACATGGTGCATGCCTTTGTAATTTGCAGCCGCTCTGAAGGCCCTGGTGTGTCCATTCTCTGTCTTCTCTTCATTGCTCTCTGCTTGCAAATAAATTTTAAAATATTAAATATATATATCTGAGAAGAGGAAGGGAAGATTCTCACCTGAAAACGGCAAGACGACTATTCTCTTTAAAAAAAAAAAAAAGAGGGGGGAAGAAAAAGAAGAAGAAGCTAGGCATGGTGGTGCACCTCTTTAATCCCAGCACTACAGAGGCAGAGAGGTAGAAGGATCACTGAGTTCCAGAACAGCCTGAGAGTACATAGTGAATCCCAGGTCAGCCTGGGGCTAGAGCAAGACCCTAACTTGAAAAAAAAAAAAAAAAATTTAAAAAGAGAGAAAAGATTAATCCAAAAACGAGTGAAGTTTCAAAAACCCACTCTTGTGGGTACCTTCTGTTTCTGCTTGTCCAGTGCAGCCTCCAGAGAGTCGAGCTGAAACTGCCGTTGCTGCTTTTCTTTCTTCAGTTTGTCCAGCTGCCCTTCAAGCTCTTGAATTTTCTGCAGGACTCTCGTAGGGAGACCTTCCTTCCATTCTTCCAATGCCCAGCTCATTGTGTCCTTGAGGTTTCAAACATATATAAGTAAACTGAAAAAAATAATAAGACTGTTGTTTTTATGGGAGTAAAAGGAAACTCGGTCACAGATTGATGGGCTTTCTGCCTCTATCAACCAAGTTTCAAAACACCACATTTCACAAAATAGCACACCTTCTCCTCCATCCTCTGAAAGGTAACTATCAATAATCTGAATATGAATTATGCTTGATTTCTTCCTTTTTCTTATTTCTCAATTTTGACGTCATATATAGCTACCTGCTTTCCACTGCTAGGTTTACTGGCTAGTCCAACCTAATGGGCAGCAGAAGTTCAGAAATAAGGTGGGGAGTGACTAAAACACACGATGTCCGCCTCTGGCCTCTACATGCATGCACCCATGTGCCCACACTCAGACACTTGCCAAAAAGCAAAGAAAATGCACAAGAAATTATTTGCCAATGTTCCTTCCCACTCCCACCTCATTCCTCCTCCGCAGAGAAGCCTGTTCTGAGACCCCGGTTGGCCAGGCCATCATTCCCTGGTGCAGTTTCTCTCTCCCAGCTGATATCGCTATGGTGGTAGAGAGGGGATTCAAGCCCCACCTGAGCCACTTAGACCAAGGTATGACCTCTGGTGAGTTCCTTAACTGCTCCTTGGGCCTTGATTTCCTTATTTAGCAAATGAGGACAATAACTGTGACCTGGGTCTCAGCATAGCATCACGTGTTAACTACTGTGACAGGTAAGTGGTGCTTTCAGGAGACCCCCTCCCCTTGCCTGGAGAGGTCTCTAATCCTGGACTGACCAGCCAGCTGTGTCTCTGCTCACCTGGCCAGGGACCACTCCCTGGAGCAGGAAGTTCTCCTCTTCCTCGCAGGGTGAGTCTCCAAGGCCTGGAGAAGGGCTGCTCAGCACAGCCGTGGTGAGGGGCTGGGGTTCTTCCCCACGTGATGGAGCCCTCTGCTATCCTTCCTCCTTCGGTCTGTCTGTCTGAGCAGCACAGATTTGGCTAAACCCTCTCCACACAAGCAGCACAGATTTGGCTAAACCCTCTCCACACGCTCTCCGCACACTGCTTTCCCTAACCCACTCCCAAGCAATGCTCTCTAAAGATAAGATCCAGGTGACATGATACGGATTAAGATATGGGGTGTGGGGCAGATCTCTGCAGATGCAGCCCCTCCCCTTGAGTGGGAAGCGTCTAATTAGAGCTACAACCTAGGTGCTAAAACTGATTGGTAAATTTGAAACAATCAGCTATCTCTCTGACTCACCTGGGAAGAAGTTAAATTCTCTTCCCTAGAGGAAGCCATTCCTCTCTGTCCCCACGTGGCAATGGAGTAAAGAGACTGCTGATCCAGGCCTCTGGAAGGTAAGGCCTTTCAGGTTCTAGACCTTTTCCCTCATAAACCTCTCCTCATAATGGGAGCTTTCTGTTATCTTTTCTTTGGCTGCATATTTAGCTAAATAATATAAACTCTGTTAAACTTGGGCTGGAGAGATGGCTTAGTAGTTAAGGCACTTGCATCCAGTGCTTAAGGCCCCTGGTTCAATTTCCCAGGACCCACATAAGCCAGACCCACAAGGTGGTGGTGAAAATAAATAAATAAATAAGAATTTCTTTAAAAAAAAAATTCTGTTAAACTCTCTGACACGTTTTCCCCACACTGGTGGCTGGAGAACTCTAACTTCCCATTGGTGACTGGGAGACTTTCTCATCCAATTCCCCTTCCCTAAATTAATAAATTGGAATAAAAATGCGTGTAATTAAAACTTATTTCTGTCCCTGTGTACAATTCTTTTGCACTGGAGGACACGAACTCAGGGGGGGAAATTCGGTGGTAAAAGCTAAATATCAAGATTTTCCGTATTATGATCCGCATCAGGGGGAGGCACGCAAATGTGACGTGCTCATCCCAGGAAGTCCGCAGGATTGGGAGAGGGGAGGGGGAGGCATGAAAGGAAGGGAAGAGAGAATGGACGAAAGAAAGAGTGAATGAATGAACGAATGAACGACAGCTGGGCGGCGGCCTAACGGTTAAAGCAGCTGGCTCACAAAGCCTTCCTTCCGTCCCGGGTTCAAATCCCCAGCCACCCACATTGGCGGGTCGCAAAAAGTGACCAACTGCCAAACTATGTGTGTTCGGACGAGAAATAGAAAACATTTAAATTAAATTCAAAAAATAAAAGCAAATCGAAAAGAAGCAAGCGGGTGACAGATCGCAAAAGGAAAACGTTGGCCGCGAAGGTTCTAGAAAGGGTCGAGTCCCTCCGCAGCGAGGTCCCGGATGCCGGCTGTCCTCACCTGCGGCGGCGCCGTCCGTCCTTCCGTCCGTCGGTCCCTCGGTCAGCGCCCGGGGCTCCAGCCGCTCTGCACACACCAACCACCCGCTTCAAACCGCCCGCCGCCGCCGTCAGCCCGCTTCCGGTCCCCACCGGGCTAACCTGCGCTCCTATTGGTGGCTGGGAGCAGCTGGGACTCAATCGGCTTCCGCGAGCTCGGCTTGCCGCCGCTGATTGGTCCTTTTGGAGAGATTTAAAAATAAAAATAGATACAACTCCCGCCCAAACGCGCCTGCGCAGAGGCTCCCACGCTGCGGCGTTGCGTGGAGACGGACGTCACGCCCTGCTTTGAGGCGGGCCCTGGACGAACCTGGGGGTGGGCGTGGCCTACTCCCGGGCCCCTGGTGGGCGTGGTCTAACTTCCTGGGCTCAGGGGTGGGCGTGGCTGATTCCCCGGGGCCTGTGGGCGTGGCCTAAGTCCCTGGGCTCGGCGCTGGGCGTGGCTTGACTCCCCGGGCCCTGGTGGGCGTGGCCTAACTCCCTGGGCTCAGCGGTGGGCGTGGCCTGACTTCCCGGGCCCTGGTGGGCGTGGCCTGACTCCCCGGGCTAAGCGCTGGACAGGGCTCACCTGCGAAGGCTCCCGCAGCCTGAATCCGCGTCTGCCAGGGAAGCGCAATCAATCAATAAATAAATATAAATAAATAAATGAATGAATGAATACAAACGAGGCACAGTGAAGCTAAATAAGTTGATCTGAGTCTAGAGGTGTGGTCTCGCTCTTAACAGCTGTCTTTGATCCTATTTTGAAGACGTGGTTCTGGACACGAGGTTCCTGGGTGGGATTTGTGGGGAGCCAAATATTCAGAGGGATTTTTCAAAGGTACTCTTTCTTTCTCTCTTTTTATATACACTTATGTTTGCTTTCCCTATTCAAATAACAAGTAAGCATGTAAAGGCAGGAACAAATGACAGCTTCTGAAGGTAATCCATACATAGCTGATATATTGACCTCTTCAATAGATTCCAAACTGCCCACACCCTCTCTACCTTTTCAGGCTATTCCTGCACCTTTTCCTGACATCCTGTGATCCTTCAGTACCCAGTTCAAATGCCACGCTCCTCATGAAACATCCCTAACCCTAACCACCCCTTCTTTGTTTCCTAGAGCTTTCCTAGAACTTGGTCTATATTTTAGGATTTTGCCATGTCATGTGTGTGTGTGTGTGTGTGTGTGTGTGTGTGTGTGTGTGTAGGTGAGTACACACAGTTAGGGAATTATTCATACATGGCAGTGCCTGTGGGTGTCTTCCTTGAGAACTCTCCTCTTAATTTTTACTGAACTTATATAAACCCAGAGCTTGCCAATTCAGACAGTCTAGCTAGGCAGCTAGAGTGGAGAATTCCCTGACTGCCTACCACCGCTGTGATCACAGACAGACCTGCCTCACCTGCACCAGCACAGGGGTTCCAGACTCCCAACTCCAGGTCTCACACTTGTGGCAAACTTTTTACCAACTGAGACATCTCTGCAGCCTGACCCTGTCTTGCATTTATGTTTGACTCCCTCAGGGGACTCAAAAATTCCTCTTGTGTATCCTTGATAATGCCTTTGCATATTTATAAACAAGGTCATCTTTATATGTAAAGGTGCAGTCAGGGAAAAGGGCTGGTTCTCTACCAACCTTAAATCTCCAAGCCGAAGAGAGAGAAAGCAGATAGAGAAGAAAATCTTTGTGGGACATTACTATTAGTATCTGGGATTTACACCAAATTCTGTCTGATTCCAACACCAATTGTTCCATTACTTCCTAGAGTAAATTATTCATTATTTATTAGCCACCTTAGGAAAATAGAACCAGGAAGAGAATACAGGATTTGCAAGGTTTGAAGGCAAAATTTGCAGGCTCTATTCATTAATAATTAACAGATATCTGTCTGATTGCCACTGGATAATCAAGCCTTGTGTTACATTCTTTAATTGTAAACAATAAATTCATTTTTTTCTTTGCATACAGGAATCATGTACTACAGACTATTCAAGAAACTTCTGTTATTTCTGTGACTTTAATTGTTTGGATTTTGGGGGTACTAGTCTCAGAAGATAGTCCCTATAACGTCCTCTGGCTATTTTCAGTGTTTTGCTCTTTTTTAAAATATTTATTTGGGGGCGGGGAGGGTGACACTTGAAGCCACTCAGGTTCTCTTGCTGCAGTAAATGAATGTCAGATGTTTATACTATTTTTGATGTAGCATTCCATGGGTGTTGGAGAATGAATCCTGGCCAGCAGATTTTGCAAACAAGTGCCTTTAGCCCCCCCCCCCATTGCTCTTTAAATCCACTCCCTTGGTGAGCACTGCACTCTCTGTGACCCACCACCTCTGCTGCTCACACATGTGGACTGGACTTCAGTCCCCAGCACCCAGGTAAGGAGCCAGGTGTGACTGTACAGGCTGTAACATCAGCAGTGAGAGACACGGAGACAGGAGGAACACTGGGCTTCCTGAAAATGGAGCTGCAGGTTCATCGAGAGACTGTCTCAAGTAAACAAGGCAGAAAAGCAATAAAGAAAAGCACTCCACATCTTCCTGTGGCATCTCCACATGTGTGCCCAGAGTGTGTGCATCTGTACACACACACACACACATACATACATACATACATATAACATGAACACACCCACTTTCTCTTCCAGTGATATTGTATCTGCTCACATTACATTTCCTTTTTAAGATTCAGTGATTCTTCAATTCTTTTTTATGAAAAAAAACATAAAAATACCTTCTCTATATAAAAGCCGTCTACCTCTGAATCATGAAGACAATATGACCTACTACTTTAAGCAGCGGTTTGTTTCACATTTACTTTTTAGCTTTAAGAGGATTGAAAACATAACAAACACCTTTGCCTCTCTATGAGATGATCTCTCCCACTGTTACAATGTTTCCATTGAAACATAGCCCAGGCTGGGTGGTGGGAATAACTTTTTCACTTGTGTAAAAAGTAGGTAATGGTTTGTTTACTTAGGTTTGACTAGAGAAAGTGGTTGTTAGTATTAGGTAGAGTCTGTTTTAAAGTCTGTGGCCATAATTCACAGTAGAAGGTACTGTCGTAGAACTGGGCTCCATTGTATACGAAAACACCTTGTCTAGATAAGGAGAAAATACTTTCTGCAAAGGACAGTTTAGCTGGAATATTAACTGGTGGGTAAAGCTAATGGATTCTGTTCCTAGATGAGACATACTTGAGTTTTCCTTATATAACCAGAAAAACTCATGTGCTAGCCAAGAAGAAAGCCGAGAGTCACTATAGTGCAAAATGAAGCAAGCATCTTGCACTTGGCCCTTGCATTGGGCAGATCTAACAGTATTGGCAATAACCATAGCAAGTAAGACCAACTGTCCAACAAGCCTTACTCACTCCCTGGCATTCCAGAGCAAAACCATGGTTCGTCCACTAGAGAGACAACAACTTGTCACTTGAAAATCAGCTACTATTATGTTACCATGCCTGGCTGAGTAAAGGCTGAACCAACCTAACTCTGGAAGAGCAGGAAAATTGCCTGAACTGGCCATCACCGAGTGTAGTGGTTTGAGTCAGGACTCCCTTGATTCCCCAGCTGATGGCAGTTTTGGAACGGAACCTTGTTGGAAGTGTGTTGTTGTGGGTGGGCTTATGGGAGTTATAGCCAGCTTCCCCTTGCCAGTGTTTGGCGCACCTTCCTGCATCTGTTTGCAGTGCTGTGGTGGAGGTGATGTCCACCCTCTGCTCATGCCATCATTTTCCCTGCCATTGTGGAACTTCACCTCCAGTGTATAAGCCAAAATAAACCCACTCCTCCATTCAACTGCCTTTGGTCAGGTTCTTTTTGAGAAAGCTGACTGCAAGGGTTTTGATACTAGAGAGTAGGCTTGGTCCTTGCTCATAGAACCCTGTTTCTGTGGCTTTGGCCTTTTGGAACTGATCTGCAGGAGGAATGTGGATGGATTGAAACCTTGGCCTGAGAGACACCTTGCAGGGCTGTAAGTACAGCTTCATGGAACATTCTGGTCAGAGTTGAAAGACCTGAATGCAGTAAGATCTATGGACTGTGAGGTTTGGCTTATGAGGTGAGAAAGAATTTTGTCAGGACTGGTCTGGAGGCAGTGAGAGGCTTGCTAAATTCTCCCTGCCTGTGTCCTAAGAATTAGTTCGGGGTTACATTATGTAGAAATGGACTGGTGTGAGCAGATGGAGATGGCACAGAAAGAAATGAAATTTTGGACCAAAGCTTGTTCAGCTGCTCTTGTTTGAGAGATTACAACCATTGAGATTGGGCCAGCTGATCTGCATTGGGACAGCAGGAAGATTGTGGACTCTTTTGAAATAGGGGGCCTGAATGCTGAAGGAGGTTTCCTGCTTTTCAAAGTTGGCTTTGTTTCCCCCTGGATTACAAATTGATAGCCCACCTGGTACTATGGAGTATAACAAATGCAGGAAAGTGAGTCAATAGATTTGCAATACTGTTTTGTTTGTTTTGTTTTGTTTTTTGGTTTGGCCATGGGCAGTACGAAGCAGGCACATAGGATTGCCTGGAAGTCCAATAGAGCCATGAAGATGAACTGTGGGTTTCAGTGGAGACCCAGTAGAGATACCAGGACTATGGGATGGCTACCAAGGAGGGCTGCCAGCACCAGGTGCAGTTTTCCCGGACTGTGAGTAGCCAAGCTGGAGTGGCGGAATTAGAACTCAAAAGACCAGTTACTGGTTATCAGACTTGACATTAAAGTTTGATGTTTGCCCTGTTTGTTTTAAATCTTGTATTGGTTCAATCTGCATTTGCTATGCCCAATGCTATCTTTTGTAGTGTGAACTTATTCTGTGCCATTGTGAGTGAGTGTGTGTGTGTGTGTGTGTGTGTGTGTGTGTGTGTGTGTGTTTTGTTGTGTTTTTTTTTTTGGTATTATGGTTCAATTGAAAGACCTTGGATTATGGAATATTTGAATATCACTGGGATGGACAAAAAAACTGCAGGTATTTTTAACATTGAGCTGAATGCATTATATATTACAGCATGTATGGTTATCATTTTATGAGGGCCAGGGGTGGATTGTAGTGGTTTGATTCAGGTGTCCCCAAAACTTAATGTGTACTGAATGCTTGATTCCCAGCTGATGGCAGTTGGAATTGGAACCTTGTTGGAGGTGTGTCGTTGGGGGCCGGTTTATGGGATTAAAACCAGTTTCCCCTTGTCAGTGTTTGGCACACCTGTTTGCAGTGCTGTGGTGAAGGTGGAGTCACCCTCTGCTCATGCCATCGTTTTCCCTGCCATCATGGAGCTTCTCCTTAAGTCTGTAAGCAACAATAAACCCATTCCTTCCATCAGTTGCTTTCTGTTGGACTATTGGCCGCAGCAATGAGAGAAGTTAACTACAGCACTGAACATTGTCAGAAGCCCCAAGTCAGGAGGTTCTAGTAGGTTGCAGGAAATCATGCTGTGATAAGGCTCAGGCAGATCCAGAGAACACAACTATTTACATAAACAAAGAGCTGCCTCTCACAATATGCATCTATGACCTTATGGTTGCCTCCCCATAACAGAGAACAGATGCGCCTAATCCTGCCTCCCAGGTTTGCTGCCTTACTATGCTAGTGTGTTCTCAGAACAGACTACTGCTCCCTCCAGAACCTTCCAGTGGATATCAAGCACACAGCCAGCTGTCTACTTCACATGGAAGCTAAAGTGGCTTATGTTCCAGATACTCCTGGACAAATGGTTTCTCACTGGCATGTGTCATAGTCAGCCACATGCCACTGGGATGAACCTCCAAACCAGGCACAGTTATGGGAGGAAAGGATTTATTGAAGCTACAGATCCAGGAGAAGTTCCATAATGACAAAAGAGGCTGGTCCCCTTTCATAGGTCCATAGGATATAGAGAAGCCATCACCACCAACACACACATCAGCAAGCAGGCAGTGGGGGGTAAGAGATTTCCTGCCCCTTGGGGCAACCTTCAACCCTTTCCCAAACTTGCTGATTCCCTGAGTCTCTAGAATTTCCTTCCTGTGCTGCCTTCCCAGGAAGGGATGTTTGTTTCTAGCTCCCCTGAACCTCCTTACATCCTGCCTCCTCCTGAGAGGGCTGCCTTCCTGTAAACAACCTCAGAGACCCACCCAAGATTACTAAACAGGTCAAATTGGTAACAAAACCATCACAGACATGTCAAAGGCATAGAATGAACAGGACTAAATTATTGGAGGTGCAGTTTTAGAGAAGACAACTGTGGGCATACCTTACAGCAATGGAAACAGCCTAGGTGGGGCTTTGTATCTTACTTCAGTGCCGACCAAAGAGCATCCACTGCATAGAAGACAGGAAAGAATCAGGCAGATAGTAAAATTTGTCTGGCGATTGTCCAGTGGGTCACTGGGATGCAATGGTCTCAGCATCAGAGTAGTCACAGTATCAGGATTAGTGAGTATGCTTGGGATACTCAGACAGTGGCATGAAAGCCACTCAGCACACATTCTAGCCATCATTTCTGCTAAGCAGCTACGCTGTCCCCAGCAGGCAGATGCTGGGCCCTCAATGTGGAGCTGTCCTATATAGAAACAACCAACTTCTTGATGGCGTTGGATCCCTTCCACCCAGAAGGAATTGACACTTTCTACAGTGCTCTCTCTGCAAAACTGCTCTATGAGGGTTGAAAGGATATTTGATTTACACCTGTAGGCTCCTACATAATATTGCCCTGTACCAGATTGACGGTTCAGGCAGCTCCATAGACCTCCGTCCCCTTGGGTGGGAGGTGTCTCTAGCCAGAGCCCAAACCTAGATGCAAAAACTGATTGGTCAGGTATAGACCAATCAGCTGTCTGTCTGACTTACCTGGGGGAACTTTTGAAAAGCTTCCCTACAACAAAGGCCAGTCTTCTTTTCCATGTGGCATCCTAGAAGGAGGACTTCATTTTCCAGGTAAGGCCCCTCACCCCAGCCTTTAGACTGGGGTGAGGGGGGGGCTCAGGATTCTTTTCAACATAAATCTTTACGATACCTTTTGTTCTTCTGCTTGTTTGGCTGAGCAGTATAGATTTATTAAACTCTCTTCCATATATTCTCCCCACACTGGTGGCTGAAGAACTCTGTAACTCCCCATGTTCCCTTAAATAATAAAGTCTCCCACTATACCTTAATATCTTATTGTCTATGATTTTAATTCTTTGACTTTGTAGACAAGAATTAGGGTAATCCTGAAATTTGGGGGTGCACTGGAATTTTTGCTGGGCATTATCTAAATTCTAACCCCTAGCTTACCCCACTACACCAGGAGACCCATTTTCTGGAAAAATGTATACATACCAGAAGCTCTGCTCATTGTACCTATATCTTACCTATTTCCTGAAAATAGCTTGTCTGACACTTTTATGGGTTGAGTTTTGTCCTCAATGAATTCACACTCTCAGAATATTACTTTCTTTTTTTTTTTTTTTTTTTTTTTTTTAGTTTTTTGAGGTAGGGTCTTGCTCTAGCCCAGGCTGATCTCGAACTCATGGCAACCCTCCTACCTCTGCCTCCTGAGTGCTGGGACTAAAGGCGTGTGCCACCACACCCAGCATAAAATATGACTTTTATTGAAACAGGGTGGTTGCAGGCATAAATTGTAAAGATTAGGTCATCAGGGTAAACCCTAGTCCAATACGACTATGTACTTATTCAAAGTGGGAGGGGATGTTTAGGCGGGCAGAGACACAGGGACATGCCAGGGAAAAATTGTCACTGCACTGTCACAGGCCAGGGGAATCGCCAGAGACTGCTGGCCAGCCACCAGGAGCTAGGGGAGCAAGGAAGAAGCCTGCCAACACTTTGGTCTTGGATTTCTACCCTCCCAAACTGTGAGACAATAAATTTATATTGTTCCAAGCTGCCCCGGTTTTTCAGTACTTTGTTTTGGTAGCTCTAGAAAATCAGTGCAAGAAACCACATTGCAATGGCTAGAAAATCAATGCAAGAAACCACATTGCAAAGGCCTGTTGAAAGCTTATCTCAGGCACTAGTTCAGAGATAACTTCCTCCACAACATGCTGCCAGCATTGAGCCCTCATGTTGGCCTGTGTTCCCAGAAGCTAGACTGTCCAGGTGGAAGACCAGATGATGAACCTCTTTTTTAAAATATTTTATTTATTTATGAAACAGAGAGAGAGAGAGAGAGAGAAGAATCAGCATGCCAGTGCCTGAACTCCAGACACACGCACCCCCTTGTCATCTGGCTTTACATGGGCAATGGGGAATTGAACCTGTGTCCTTAGGCTTTGCAGACCAGCACTTTAACCACTGAGCCATCTCTCCAGCCCTGATGAACCTCTTATTCCTTCTATGGAAGTACAGCCTGCTGAGTAAGATGGGGAGCCTGCTGGTGACACAAAGGCCATCACAGAACTTGTATGTGTTCTGGGATTCCTAGTGTGTGTGGACGAGCCAACAGAGAGAGGAGCTTTGATGCTGATGTGAGGTCCATCAACCTTGATTTTCATAAGACACTATGTCTGCCGCTACCTAAAAGGAGTAGGGAAAAATATTTCTGGAATCAGGAGGTTCCCATGAACCCCCTGTTGTGTGTGCTTTCGTGTCTGGTGAATATAGTGAAAAAGCTATTGCAACCACCAGAGCCCAACAAGGTTAGGCAGCCTGCCGAGGATGGGGAGACGTAGGGTGAGTGGTAGAAGAAACGATGGATGAACATCAGACATCCATGTCGTGGGAGGCCATGCCTTCCTCCGTCAATCCTCTTTTACAGAATTCTACTACCCCTAACCCCTGAAGTGCAAGTCACGGTGATGCAGGATTTGTAGCATAGGAGGGGTCTCCCAGACTTGTGAACCCCAATATTTTGGGTCCTTATCTTATTTTAACAAAGAATTGATAAAAATAGACTTGAGGAAAAAATAGACTTGAGAAGGATAGATTATGAATCATTGAGTATACTTGGGGAGAAATCATGAATCATGAGGTTAATTTAGGGGAAATGAGTATCTAGGGAAAGGCTGGAGCAATTATACACGCACAAGGAAGACAGGACCTAGAAGCCCATGGGAAAAGATTTAAAGGGGCTGGAGAATGGCCCCTTTAAATAGTTCAATAGTTAAGGCAGTTGCTTGCAAAGCCTAATGACCCAGGTTCGATGACCCAGTACCCACATAAAGCCAGATGGACAAAATGGTGCATGTGTCTGGAGTTTGTTTGCAGTGGCAAGAGACCCTGACATGCCCATTCTCTCTCTCTCTCTCTCTCTTTCTCTCTCTCTCTCTCTCTCTCATTTCTGTCTCTGCTTGTAAATAAAAAATTTTTTAAGATTTTTTTTTCAAGGTATGGTCTCACATGGAATTCACTATGTAGTCTTAGGGTGGCCTCAAACTCACAGCAATCCCCCCACCTCTGCCTCTGATTTCAAGGAATCATTCACACACTCGTGAGGGGGAAAATCGTAAAAGCATCAGCCTGTTCCTCCATGTAGGAGAAAGTTAAGAGATTTAGTGGTGAAAGTGCCAGAGCAAAAACTGGAAAATCCAGACACCGTGGATATGGGTCGTCAAGAAGTCAAGGGGGTGATTGTACGCATGGTAGGCCCTGAAGAATTACACACATAGCAGGCCAGGAGGTTAGAGGAAGCACACACTGGCAGACTCAGAGATCAAAGAAATATCACACAGAGAACCAAAGAGAAAAGGTGTCCCCTAGCACGACACAGAGAGAAGACAAACAGGAAAATACCCAGGTCAGGAGGAGAGACAGACTTAGAAGCATGTTCAGCAGGTCAAAGGACCAAAAGAAAGGCTGAGCCATGAGGGTGACCTCCTTCATATGGATCAGACATCCAGTTAGGGTGAGCCTCTTCATCAGACTTAGATTCAAGGGGCCCACCCAGGCTAGCCCACCTAAGTAGTGTGCTGGACGCTGACAGCAGCAGGGGGCGCTGCAGCCATTGCGGATGCAACTGGATCCCATAGGATCCAGTTCTGCCAAGCTAGGCTCTCTTAAGGCTTCTATTCCTAACCAAACTGTAGATCTAAAAGGCCATCTTTCTTCTGTCTCCTTCAATGGGTCTCTCAGTGACTCTGCTCTAGGGTTTTCTCAGATACCTACCCTTCTGGCCAGCACACAAGCACACTCTGGTCTGACTCCCAAAGGCAATCTTCAACAAACAAAGTAAGGATCCAATAGAGAAATAGCCTAAACATGTCATTCTTCCCATGGACATGTAATATTCTCCCTCACGTGCGGTTCCTAACCAGGTTAACTGTAAACTCTACACAGTCCACTTGGGAAAAGTGAGAGCATGTAATAGATCCAGAAGAATCAGCCTCAGTACCTGCGGCCACAGCAGTGATACTGATCAATCCCCTGGGCTGACTTCTGCTTCCTCAATATTTTCCTTTTCCTGATCCCCATTTTACTTCCTGGATCGTCACCCTCATAAAACCTCTCCACCCAAGTTGATCTTGTTGTCTCTTGTGGAAAAAAAAAAACTCAAGTAAATTTCAATCAACAACAAATCCATCTAGGTTTCCTAAAAGTTGTAAAAACTTTCTACTCCATGCCTGAAACCTCAGTTGCCTTACCTGTGAAGTTAGGACGCAGTGAACCTGGGCTTTGCCCATTGCTGGTTTCCAGACCAGGTGTGTGTGGTAGATTAGGCTAAGGCTTCCCTGCTTGTGATGGGCGTAACTAGATGTCTACAGAGTGAGGAACACGATGCTTCACTGCCAAAGCTAAATAGGAAGGGATTTTGAGTCCTCTAAGAAAGAAGGGCTTCGGGCTGAAGAGATGGCTTAGCAGTTAAGGCATTTGCCTGCAATGCAGAAGGGCCTGAGTTTGAGTCCCCAGTGCCCATATAAAAGCCAGATGTGCAAAAGGGCCATGCATCTGGAGTTCATTTGCAGTGGATGGAGGCCCTGGTGTGCCCATTCTCTCTCTCTCTCTCTCTCTCTCTCTCTCTATCTATCTATCTATCTCTCAAATAAATAAATTAATTTTTAAAAAAGAAGAAGGGCATCAAGATAAATAGATATTCAACTTATTCATGTGATCTAAATAGTTTGTTGCAAAATATTTAACATCTAATGGGTAAACCGCATGAACACATGTACAGTGATACAATCTGAAGCCTAAGAAATAGATCTGAACTTTATTTTTATGAAGCAGGATCTTACTGTAGGCCCGGGCTGACCTGAAACTCACTTTGTAGCCCAGGCTAGCCTTGAACTCATGGCAATCCTCCCAGCCTTTTGAGTACTGTGATGCTGAGTGTGAGACTCCACCCCAGCTTGGATCTGAACTTTCAAAGAGCAATTTCTGTTCCCACCACTAGGTGATTGTCTAAAGACATCCTTTCTGGTCTCACATAGAGCATCCGCTCTTCTTTCTCTTTCCCTCGTCCTTCCTTCCTTAAGGCTCCAGCTTGCTTTCTGTCCAAAATAACGTTTGCTTACTCAAAGTGCTCTGTAATCCCACTGCCCATTTAATCTTTCCTCCCAAAGACAACAAAGAATGGGGCTAGGGAGATAGCTCAATTAGTAACACCTTTGCCACGGAAGCGTGAGGACTTGAGTAGGGTCCCCAGTACCCATAGAAATGCCAGGTGGGCACATGGAATCCCATTGCTAGCTGAACTGGCAAACTCTGAGTTCCAAGGAGGGACCTCATCTCCATAAACAAGGTGGAGAGCCATCAACCCCTAGTCAGCCTGATGCCAACCTTTGGCCTCCACACATGGGCACACACATACACATGCATACACATGTCAAAAAAGCTTTAAAAGGCACCATTCTGGAATTTATAACAGAAGCTTAGAACACGTTCTTATGATTCATGTGATGCTATTTTTATGAGATGAAATTTATATATTTTTTAATTTGAGGGTTAGTTCTGGAGCTCAGTGGACAAGCATACACTTGGTACGTGCAAGGCCCTAGGGTCAATTTAAAGCACCAAAAAATTTTAACCAAAAAAATGTTAGTTGAATTTCTTAGAAAGAAAAAACTGCTCATCTAATGCCTCTTTCTTTAAAAATAATTTAATTATTTAAGACATGATTTTGAATATTGCTATTATATTTTATCATATGAATAGGATGAATATGTAATTATATATTACATATTATATTTATATGATAAATATATGTTCATTATATTTATATAATATATATTCATTAGTTTTATTTTTTTAAAGTTTTTTTTTGTTGTTTTTTGTTTCTTGAGGTAGGGTCTCACTCTAGCCCAGGCTGACCTGGAATTAGTCTCAGGGTGGCCTTGAACTCACAACGATCCTCCTACCTCTGCCTCCCGAGTGCTGGGATTAAAGGCATGCGCCACCACGCCCGGCTTAAAAGTATTTCTTTTTAAAAATATTTTACTTATTTATCTGCAAGCAGAGAGAGAGAGAGAGAGAGAGAGAGAGAGAGAGAGAGAGAGAGAGAGAGAGAGAGAGAGGAGACAATGGATCATTAAGGCCTCCAGCAACTGCAAATGAATTCCAGATGCATGTTATCACTTTGTGCATCTGGCTTGACATAGGCACTGGAGAATTTCACCCAGGCCAGCAGGCTTTGCAAGCCAGCACCTTGACCACTGAGCCACCTCTCCAGCCCATATTTCCGTGCTTTTATTTTCCTATTTGGTTGGAAACCTGATTCTCAAAGAAGTATCTCCTCTTTTCTTCCTTCCTTTCTTTCCTTCCTTCTTTCTTTCTTTTTCTTTCCTTTCTTTATTATTCACAAGCAGAAAGAGAAAGAGTGGGTTGCCAGGGCCTCTTGCCACTGCAAACAAACTCCAGATGCATATACCACATTGTGCATCTGGCTTTATGTGGGTACTGGGAAATTGAACCCAGGCCAGCAGGCTTTGCAAGCTTACAACAATCTGA
Organism: Zapus hudsonius; assembly: GCA_004024765.1. Lineage (NCBI taxonomy): Eukaryota > Metazoa > Chordata > Mammalia > Rodentia > Dipodidae > Zapus > Zapus hudsonius. The sequence continues at coordinate 44,911 of PVHP010004411.1, read as the reverse complement.
TTCAATGGATATATTATGCCCACCAAACTACCCTCTAAATATATTTGGGCACATATATTAATGCTACTCTAACTTTTGGTTGAGAAACTTCTCTTTTCGACGGTAGTGACTCAAAACTCATCAAAGTGCCTAGAAGAAGGGATTGTAAAGTGGTTCAGCACTGAATGAGACATCTCTTAGCACACCCTTCAAGGCTCAGGGACCATGATGGGAGAGGTTGCAGAATGAATGTAAGAGCCAAAGGAACTGGGGAGGAGGTGCTCACAATACTGTCCTCCAGACATAAAGTGGCCTTGTTCTCATGACCTCAAAGTGGCTGATGCTACCTACACAAGACCTGCCTAAATGAGAGGAGAGACTAGTTGGAAAGAAGGGATTCAGGGGAGGGAGAAAAGGGAAGGTGGTGGGAGGGGATTATTATCATAGTATATTGTCTGTATGTCAATAAAAAGTTTAGAAAACTTAAAGAACTCATTTAAAAGCCTTAAAACTATGTGGCCACCTATATAAATAAGTGGCTTGATAGAATTAACTTCCTTCCATTCCCAAGTGACTTGGAGAACTATTGTGTTGCTGTTGTTCTAATATATCAATCAGTCTCAAGTCCCTGTTGGAATCCACCATCTTGTCACTCAGTGACACTGATGTTAAATGTGCGAATTTAGAAATTCTGTGGCTATGAAATACATGTTGGATGTTCAGACTAAACATGTCTGTCAGTTACTTTTCTCATCACTGTGCTGGGGAAAGGATGCTCACTTGGTGAAGTGCTTGAGAGGAAGTAAGCATGAGAACCCAAGTTCTCGTTCCCTAGTACACATGTTTAAAAAGAAAACAGGTGGGGAGGGGGAAGCTGGAGAAATGGCTCAGTGAATAAGGTGCTTGTCTGCAAAGCCTAATGACCCGGGTTTGATTCCCCAGGACCCATGCAAAGCCAGATGCACAAAGTGGGACGTGCATCTGGAGTTCCTCTGCAGTGGCTGGAGGCCCTAGTGTGCCCATATTCTCTCTCTCTCTCTCTCTCTCTCTCTCTCTCTCTCTCTCTCTCTCTTTCTTTCTTCTCTCCTTGAAAATAAATAAGTAAAAATATTTTTAATATTTTATTTATTTGCATGCAGAGAGATACAGACAGGGAGAGAGAGAAAGAGAATGAGTGTACCAGGACCTGTAGCTGCGAATGAACTCCGGACGCATGCCTCACTTTGTGCATCTGGCTTACATGGGTACTGGGGAATCAAACCCAGGTCGTTAGACTTTGTAGACAAGTTCATTAACCACTGAGCAACATTCCCAGCCCAGAAAAAAAATATTTTTTTAACAAAGTCAGTTATAAGCCAGGCATGGTGGTGCACATACCTTTAATCCCTGCACTTGGGAGGCAGAGGTAGGAGGATCGCTGTGAGTTTGAGGCCACCCTGAGACTACATAGTGAATTCCAGGTCAGCCTGGACTAGAGCAAGATCCTACCTAAAACAAACAAATAAACAAAAAGCCAGTTATGGTGGCATGCACTGTATGTAATCCCAGCACTGAGGAGTTAGAGAGACAAAGGTCCCTGGTCTCCAGAGCTTGCTGGTTGAAACAGTAAGCTCCAGGTCCGGTGAGAGAGCCTGTGAGTTGGCATAAAAGTCCATAGTAGAGGCCAGGAAGCTAGAAAGAGACTTTCTTCCACAGGCTTGAAATATAAAGCAGGGACTGATTTCCCCAAATAGTTAAGCAGTTCCTGTTCTAGATGTTACCAGATGCTACGAAGTAAAAGTGATTCCAATAACGGTTTGTCATTTAGTCCATGGAATCAAATGTATGAAATTTAATTAGCTCTTATTGGTTGCAAGTACTGTTGCAAATTTAGTGGGAAAGTTTCCTACTGAAGATAAGACTTTTCTGGAGGATCTTAGTAGAAATGAAGTCTGATACTTTACACATATTTCTTATCAATGAATTTCTTGCCAAAGTAAAAATAGAGCAGACATGTTCTATGAACTTTTCATTATTTATTTATTGTTTTTTTTTAGACAAAAACCTTGCTATATAGCCAGGAAGAATGGAAATGCTGAAGTGTAAATATTTGTCCAAAGTAGACAATACTCAAGATTTTTTTTCCATTTAACAAAATTTGATCTGAGCTCAAAATGAGTCTCACCATCTGAAAAAAGAATTTCTCCAGCTGGAGAGATGGCTTAGCGGTGAAGGTGTTTGCCTGCAAAGAAGAAGGACCCTAGTTCGATTCCCCAGCACCCACATAAAGGCAGCTGTACAATGTGGCGCATGAGTCTGGAGATCATTTACAGAGGCCCTGGAACACCCATTCTATCTGTCTCTTTCTCTCTCACTCTCTCTGTCAAATAAATAAATAAAATATTTTTTAAAAAGAAAGAATTTCTCAGCTGAAACTACTGTGAGCTGCAGAGTACAGTCAATTTAAAATATTGTGGCAATTTTCTGTGGGGGGCAAGAATTAAATAAGAGTTTTCTAAAATATGCTTCAGAAATGTATCATTACCTAGTTAACAAAAACAGGTTGATGAAACTGAATAAATTACATGAATATGTACTAATTATTCTATATTTCCATATTTACAAAATCAATGCAAATATATTCCAAAATTTTTTTCTTTCATATACATGGATAGGTGTTTCTTTGAAACAAATCTCAATTTTTGAAAAGAACTTTAATGGAATTTTGTATATGCAAGATTATAAAAATGTTGCTATTACAAGTTTTTTTTTTAACTTTTATATTGTCCATAATGAGTTACATTGTTTAGTGGGCCAACAATGAGTTGTTATCCCCAATTCCTCATTGCCTCCCCCTCCCCATCCCCAGTCAGCTGGATATCCTCCTCCGTGGGCCGTCTGGATCAGTCTTTGTGGTATTCAGCCTTCTCTTTTCAGAGTGTCTTATTTTGGTTTGAAGTTATACAGTCATTCCATTTTTAAGCTCAAATTTGAGAAATAGTTAAATTACCCATGCCCTAAATTGGTAAGAATAGTTCCGAAATATTTTTACATGGATTTGAATCAAGCTTTCTTTTGTTGTTTTTGTTTTAATGCAATGTGTATCCATGTGTGTTCATGTATGGGAGTGTGTGTGTGTGCGTGCACATGTGTGGGGGGCAGAGGACAATCTCAGGTGTCATCCCTCAGGCATAGCCTACCTGGAGCTCATCAATTAGACTAGACTAGCTGGCCAGGGATCTATCTACCTGTCTCCACTTCTCCTGTGCTGGGATTACATACAGCACATGTTACCAAATCTGAGTCCCTGACAAGCCAGAGGTGGGATCTCCCTACACTGATTACATGGATTTGACTCCCATGTGTTTAGAAGAGACTTGTTTGGCACATGGAGGAGTGACATCAGCAACACTGAGCCTCTGAGCCATGGTTTCAAAAGACGTTGACCGCAGTGTTTCAGCCCGCACTGTATTCCAGCACGCTAGTAAGACAGAACTTACCAGACAGTTATCATGTGAGGAATCACCTCCTCCTCTTCTCCTCAGGGGTTTCCCGAGTTCACCTTCTTCTTCCTCTCAACCCAAAGGTAACACCTGCCAAAACAGCCCTTGAGACCCGCCTGACTTCCAAGGAAGCCAGCTCCCAGGCATTGAGGTCACATGGTCAGTTGTCAAGAAACAGATGTAGACTTGGGAGTGGTGGACCAATGAGCTTCCTCCAAGGGGAAGTCATCGACTGTATATCTAGTGAAAGCAACTTTCCCAGCAAACAATGGACAAGAAAACGCTGGAGATTAGCTATGTGCCTTTGAGCCCATAGTCTCAGTGGACACAGTACTGAGCATGAGCCACTGAACAGTAGGAAAATGCCCTTGGGGGTCCTATGCCTCTGGGAGATTGGAAGAGGAACACTGAGGAACCTAGCGTTACTCTCCAGGGTGCTGCCAGAGGACCAGACGTCAGGGAGAAAAAGACGAAATTGTTTCTTGTATTGATTCCAGGAGGATTTGCATTGGGAGTCTAGAACCAGAGACAAGGCATTTAATTTTTAATATTTGAATTTTATATTTAAATTCAATATTTGAATTTGTTCAGGAGTATGAGTGATTCTTTAAGAAAGATGAGGTAGCTGGGGTCCATCTAACCCTACCAACCGACCGTAGGCCGATAGCTGAGATTCTGGCAAGAGAGGACCCACCACAGTCATATCGTGGAGGATCCAAATGGAACCCCGCAGAGAATGACGGGATGAACAAGGGACCCACAACCACAGCCATTAAATCAACACAGGATAAGCCAGTGAGACAGAAACCAACGATTTTGACACAAAGACCCCTAAGCTCACAACCTTAAAGCAGCCTTAATACTGATCCACCATGACTCAGGGAACTGAGCAGAAGAGGGGGGGAAAGATTGTGAGAGCCGTGGTGGGGGAGACTGTCCGGAGGCATGGACAGGAGAACCTGGCTGAATACTAGGCTATCCATGGTCCCCTGTCACAAGGTCTGATCCAGACGACCCATGGAGGAGGTTATCCAGCGGAGTGGGGAGGGGAGGGCAGCGGGGAATTGGGGATAATAACTCATTGTTTGCCCACTAAATGTTGTAACTCATTATGGACAATAAATTTAAAAAAATAAAAAAAAAGAAAGATGAGGTATTGCTCTAAAGAAATGTCAAAATAATTTTGTATTCAGGCTGGGCCTGATCATGTGCACCTGTCTCCCAACTCTCAAAAGCCCGAGGCCAGGCTGGGCCACACAGTGAGTTTCAGTCTAGCCTTGGCTACAAAGTAAAAAGTAGACTAAGAAATCAAACCAAAAAACCACAATGAGTGTTCAGAAGTGATCGGTTCATCACAGTAGCTAAGAACTCTTGTCGCCCTCCAGATGCCCGTGTTCCCTTCTCGCCTTCTAGATGCCCGCGTGCCTTCCTCTCCCTCCAGGTACCCACGTTCCCTCCTCGCCCTCCAGGTGCCCATGTGCCCTCCTCGTCTTCCAGGTGCCCACGTGCCCTCCTCACCCTCCAGGTGACCATTCCCTCCTCTCCCTCCAGGTGCCCTCATGCCCTCCTCACCCTCGAGGTGCCCACGTTCCCTCCTCACCCTCCAGGTGCCCGCATTTCTTCCCCAGGTGCCCGTTCCCTTCTCACCCTCCAGGTGCCCACATGCCCTCCTTGCCCTCCAGGTGCCCGCATGCCCTCCTCACCCTCCAGGTGCCCACGTGCCCTCCTCACCCTCCAAGTGCCCACGTTCCCCCCTCGCCCTCTAGGTGCCCACATTCCCTCCTTGCCTTCCAGGTGCCTGCGTTCCCTCCTCGCCCTCCAGGTGCCCGTGTTCCCTCCTCACCTTCCAGGTGTCCGTGTGCCCTCCTCACCCTCCAGGTGCCCGCATGCCCTCCTTTCCTTCCAGGTGCCCGTGTACCCTTTGGCCCTCTAGTGCCAGCACAGCCAGAGTTGCTGCTGTCACACTAGGTACAAGCCTAGTTAAATAGGTGACTAGTTGTGAGGCTCAGGGCCAATCCCCCACCTCCCTTACCCTTATCCTACCAGCATTATGGACACTCGTGGATCCATCGTGAAGCTCTCAGCACTGAGCCCCTTGTCGGGCCTACACGGCTGCTGCTGGTGCGATTTTGGACACAGGGGTCCATAGACCTCCTATATTCCTGCTGGAACACTCATGGTGGTGGTTCCACCTCCCAGCAAGTTCATGAGGAGCATGAATTCATCATGGAGGAGGTTGTTGCCTAATTTGATGAGTCACGTTGTTTTCTTTTTTTCACTTCTGTGTTGAAAATAGAAATTTAGGTCCATGTTTTGCCTGAGGCTGAAAGCCTTTATACTTGGTCACCTGTCTGGAATGAGAAAATCACCTCTTTCAGCGTCTGGCCGCCTCTTCAGCTCCGCAGCTAATGCTGATCAATTACCTCGGGGAAGTGGAGGCAAGGGTCTGAGCATAGAGGGTGTATGTGGCTCTTAACCACATGGTGGCAGAGATGAAAACTCAATGTCTGAAACCGGATGTAGTAGTATATGTCTATAATATCAGCACTTAAGAGGCATATGCAGGAAGATCAGAAATTGAAGGTTATTGTTGTCCTCAGCTACATGAGGAGTTCTAACCTAGCTTGGGGGAGAGAGAGAGGGGGGGGAAAGAAAGGTAGGGGCTGGAGAGATGGCTCAGTGGTTAAGGCACTTGACTCCGGTGCCTAAGGCCCTGGATTCAATTCCCCAGTACCCACATATGCCAGACCCACAAGGTGGTGGCCCTGGTGTGCTCTCCCCCTCTCTCTTTCTCTCTCTCTCTCTCTCTCTCTCTCTCTCTCTCTCTCTCTCTCTCTCTCTCTCTCTCTCTCTCTGCTTGAAAACGAATAACAAATATTTTTTAAAAAGAAAGGTAGAAAGAAGAAAGATTCAGTGTCTGAGTTTCCCCAAGCCTATCCATCAGAAAAGAAAGATGTACAAAGCCCAGACCACCTGGGTTACTCATCTGAATTAATAGGTGATCTGTGTTTGTGACCAGCTATACCAGATAACATTCATTACTTTACATAAGCATGGGACATTGCCCAGGGAAGTTTGCCAGGTAAGATACTGTTGACAGGAATCGTGGATTGACCAGGAAAGGCTTAGACAAGCTTCCTACCGAGAAGATCCATTCTAAAGAATGGCTCTTGTAGGCTAATGGTAATCAGCCCTGAAGAGTGACAGGTGAGTGAGTGCCTTGGTCATCAACCCAAAGTCTGGAGGTGTCATGAAATAACTCCAGAAAGGTGACTTACCTGCTTCCATAGTGACCAAGTGGCATCTTTTTTACAAATTGGTTGGAGTTTTGTGTTCTCAGTCTTCCTGTGGGGGCATGAGCCTGGGTGCTGGCTTCACCTTAGCCATCAGGTACTCTAACGTGTTGGCTCCTGCTGGGTGGCAACAGGTTTGTTTTTCTTGATTATGTAACCTGAATTCCTTTTCCAAGACAGGATTTGAAAATGAGCTGTTAAATTGGATCACTAGCAAGCATACAGTCTAAGTGCTTACATGTGCAAACTGTAAATAAAGTCAGACCTTTCCTCCCAAACTACCACCCACCCAGGCCCTCTAGTAACTTGTGAGCTAGATGTCCACTGTGCCCCAGGAGGAACATTACTGAATGACTTACATGAAGCATTAAACTGCCTACTAGGGATTTGAGGGGAGATACTTAATCTACTCTGTCCTAAAAGGAATTAGGCAGTTTGTACAACTGGTACTATATTAACCATGCTTTAAAAACTAATATGGAGGCCGGCACTCGGGAGGCAGAGGTAGGAGGATCGCCATGAGTTCAAGGCCAAACTGAGACTGCATAGTGAATTCCAGGTCAGCCTGGGCTAGAGTGAGACCCTACCTAAAAAAAATCCAAAAAATAAATAAATAAAAAATAAACAAAAACTAATATGGTGTTAAAATGTTGTATAAAAGGTACATATTACAGTGTGTTCAGAAACTTCAGGGTCTAGGCAAGAATTCATTGATGGGAATGTTACTTAGAAAAGTTGACATTGTCCTTAACATCTAGAACAAAGTGAAAAACCACAGTAGAGACTGCTTAGGTTACATTCCATATTCCTGCCACTGGCACACACGCTTCCTGGTCCTTATTGGCTGGCAGACCATGAATAGCTTGATTCTTCTCCTTGAGCAAGCTGCATGGCTTTTAGCCCTTAAGGTTCTGGCTGCCAGACCAGGTGTTACTGCAAAAGAAAAAAAACAAAACAAAACAAAAAAGCTTCTCCCAAAGATTTCAATTTTCTCTGAAGATAACAGAACAGGTAACACAGACTGTTAGGAATTTGGGTAAAGATCTTATCAAACAAAGGTCCATGATTCCACATATCCCCAAAAAGGACTGTTTCAGAATCACTAAGAAAACAAACTTGGAGAACTCAAAACATTTCCCGAGATCTTCTCAGTAACTTTCTGAAATGAAGAAAGAAGAAAAGGGAATAGGAAAAGGAGAAAGCAGAATGCCAAGGTCCCTGGGCCATTTCCTTGTGGGAAATGGCAGATTTCCTTTCAAGTGATATGATCCTTCTATGCTTTCCTGTGCATCTGGCACCCACAGCCATGTTGACTACATCCGAATGGAAGTCACCGGTAAAGCTCTTTGCTACTCTTTCCAGAGACTTATGCCATCAGAAATGGAACCAGGTCAGAGCTCTCTGCACACTGTGTGTGTGTGGGGGGGGGGGGAGGACATCTTAACTCAGAAAGGAGAGACAGAATGGGAGAGAGATCCAATTCCAGAACTTCTTGTCTGAAGTAGCTGAGCCTCTTTTGCATTTGAAGTAGAAAACAAATCAAGACATGAGAACAGGAGTGACTCCAAAAATAAGGCAAAACTCTTAACCTGGCATTCCTGTACTTTTGCAGGACTTAAGGAAAAAGGAAAGAATCTTGAAGTGAGCCGGCAAGGACATGGAGGAGCTGGGAGAGTTGAATTTTAACTTGGCTGAGTGGAGAACTAATTTTCTTGTCAGTTCAAAAGTTCTTAATGAAGGCTTTCTGCCAGACCCAAGCAGCACAGGCCATGACTGAGTCACGCTGAAGCCTGTCCTGAACCTCCTGCAGCAACAGGAGGCTCATACTTGTCTGGATGGGGAGAGCAGACAGCCTTCCTCAGCTCACCACCAGCGGTGCTTACTCCCACCTTTGTACCCCCTGCAAACTCTGCTTTGAGGGCCGGAGAGATGGCTCAGCAGTTAAGGGGCTTGCCTCAGTGCCTAAGGATCCAGGTTCAATTCCCCAGTACGCATGTAAACCAGATGCACAAAGTGGTGCATGCTTCTAGAGTTTGTCTGCAGCAGCTAGAGGCCCTGGTGTACCCATAGTCTCTCTCTCTCTCTCTCTCTCTCTCTCTCTCTCTCTCTCTCTCTCTCGCTCTCTCTCTCGCTCTCTCTCTCGCTCTCTCTCGCTCTCTCTCGCTCTCTCTCGCTCTCTCTGTATCTCTCTGCTTGCAAATAAATAAAATATTAAGAAAACAAAAACTCTGATTTGAATTCTATCTTCACCTCTCCAACTCAACCCTCACACACCAAAGCCTCACTTTATGAAGACCTCCATGTACATGGTGTGTTCCGTGCTGTGAGCTACCATCAAGTTGTTACTGATTTGTCACCATTTATGGGAGATGCTTTCAGTTAGTTGGGCAAATAGAGAAAAATCTCTTTTCCTTCCTGCTTATGGCTATATATTGAGAGAGAGAGAGAGAGAGAGAGAGAGAGAGAGAGAGAGAGAGAGAGAGAATATGAGAATGAATACTTCAAGCTCTCCCTCCCTGACTTCTGTCATTGTTGACCTTCCCACGGAAGCCAAACATGAAGGACTGACTTTTCACTGTCCTTGCACTTGGGCAGTGTGTTATTTTTGCATCTTGATCCTCTGCACACGAGTGCAAGCCCATATTTGGGTCTCGCAGAAGTCCTCTGACATTAGAATGTAAAAGCAATCCAGGGAATGGAAGTTATTTCTCTAGCAGGAACAGAGCAAGAAGTCAGAAGAAAGAGGGTGTATTTACAGGACTTCTGCTCTTCTGTTTCAGGGATATATGTGAAGAAATAAGTTGAAGGACTTTGCAGAAATGCGCTGTAAAGATACCAGGGAAAAAAACCCTTATTAACAAAGATGCCTTAAAGGCTTTTTAAATATTTTATTTATTTGCAAGAGAGAACAGGTGCACCAGGGCCTCTAGCCACTGCAAATGAACTCCAGATGCATGAGCCACTTTGTGTGTCTGTCTTGATGTGAAAACTGGGGAATCAAACCATCAAGCCTAGGTCTTAGGCTTTACAGGGAAGTAAGTGCCTTAGCAGCTGAACCATCACTCCAGCCCTTATATAAGTGTTTTTTTTTTTTTTTTAATTTTCAAGTTAAGGTCTCGCACTAACTTAAGTTGACCTGGAATTCACTATGTAGTCTCAGGGTGGCCTTGAACTCATGGCAACCCTCCTACCTGGGATTAAAGGCATGTGCCAACATTCCTGGCCCTTAAAAGCTTTTTATAAGAAACAAACAAAAAGAAAAGATTTTCTTCTTAGAACTCTCCAAATTTTAAATTTTTTCTTTAAAAATAATACAGGTAGAAGCCAAGCATAGTGTCACATGCATTTAACCCCAATAATTGGGAGGCAGAGGTAGGAGGATTTTCATGAGTTTCAGGCCAGCTTGAGACTACATAGTGAATTCTAGGTTTGCCTAGGCTACAGTGAGACCCTACCTTGAAAAACCAAAATAATAATAATTGTAATTATTATTAATAATAGTATAGGTGGGCGCAGGACATAGAACTTCCATGACAGAGAAGTCATTCTTCCTTACAATCTGGACTTTTCTACCTCAAGGAAATTGAATGCAGTCAACCTGCTAGGGTGAGCAGAGCTGATTGGTATGCACTGGTAATTTATTCTCACTTTCAGCTCATTGATTTTCACCCCTGCTCCCTTCTATGAGCACTTCAAAAGAAAATCAAAGCAGATCAAATTGAAGATGATATCTTGTGTCTGCTCCCCACTTCCTCCACCCATGAAGCGCTCCACCAGGTGGGAGGAAGACCATTATTAATCATTGAAGGAAAGGAAACAAGAGATCCATGACCTTCAACAGCCCGGCTCTCCCTCCCAGCTTCATGTAATTGTGAAAAGATTACAAGTAGTTGTTATGTTTACCACTAGCTAAATTAATATATTTTTATATTTTATTTATTCATTTTCAAGCAGAGATAGAGAGAGAAAGAGAGAGAAAGAGAGAGAGAGCACACTAGGGCTACCACCTTGTAGGTCTGGCTTATGTGGGTAATGGGGAATTAAACCTGGGGCTTTAAGCACTGGAGGCAAATGCCTTAACTGCTGAGCCATCTCTCCAGCCCTAGCTAAATTAATATTATAGACCTATTCTAGGTCTTCTAATTTGCCAGGTCTTCAGATTTTACCAGCTTTGGGAAACCTAGCACAATTATAACTAAAGAAATCATCTGACCAGAGATAGCAAATGTCTCTATTTTCAGTGGTTTTCCACTCTTTAGTTAGAGGGAAATTTGCATAGCTTTCCATAGACAAGCCTAGTAATAATCACCTACCATGAAAAGCAATGAGACACTGTCTCTCCTTGGACAATATACTACAGTGTGTTCTCCAAGGTTTGTGTTAATGCTCAGGCTGACCTTGAACTCCCAGACCCAAGCACTGCTCCTGCCTCAGTCTCCCTGACAGCTGGGACCACAAGCACCTGCTGCTGCATAGGCTCTACTTTTCCTCATAAGGAGCGGGTATTCATGTTACGTCACTGTCGCAGTCAGCCACATGCCACTGGGATGAACCTCCAAACCAGGCACAGTTTATGGGAGGAAAGGATTTATTGAAGCTACAGATCCAGGTAAAGTTCCATAATGGCAAAAGAAGCTGGCCCCCTTGTGACAATCTCAAACAAACTCACAGATTCCAGGCCTGACCCCTCCTCCTCATGAGTGGGAGGAGTCTAGCTAGAGCTCAAACCTAGATGCTAAAACTTATTGGTCAGGTATGGACCAACCAGATGTCTCTCTGACTTACCTGGTGGAGGTCTTAAAAAATCACTGAAACAAAGTCCAGCCTTTTATTCCTGCACATGACCTTTTAGGAAAAGGACTTCTTAATCTCCAGGCCTTAGGAAGGCTCCAGATTTTTCCCACATGAACTTTTTCCACATGATGGGAGCCCTCTGCTATTTTTTCTTCTTTTGCTTGTTTAGCTAAACAGCATAGATTTTGTTAAACCCTCTCCCATGTGTTCTCTCCATACTGGTGGCTGGAGATCTCTGTAACTTCCCATTCTCTTTTAAATAAAGTCTCCAACTATGCCTTATCCTCTGGTGGTCTATAATTTTAATTTAACTATATAGACAAGAATTCGGGTACTCCTTAAATTCTGAGGTGCATTGGCATTTTGCTGGGTATTATCTAAATTCTAATCCCCAGCTCCACCAAGCTACACCCTTTCACTGGTCCAAGCAGAGAGAGAAGCCCATCACCAACACCATACACACACCAACAAACAGGAAGAGGGGAGAGAGGAGATTTTTCTCCCACTTTTTATAGACTCAGGGTGAGGTCTTGCAACCCTTTCCCCAGACTTGTGGACTCCCCAAGTCTCTGGAATTTCCTTGCTGCACTGCCCTACCAGGAAGGGATGTTTGATTATAGTTCCTCTGAGCTTCCTTGCATCCTGCCTCCTACTGAGAGGGCTGCCTTCCTGTGAACATCCTCAGAGACCCACCCAAGATTACTAAAAAGGTCAAGTTGACAACAAAACTTAATCATCACAGTCATTATTAAAATATTTCCTTGCAAAAAACTTTCAGGGTTCACAAATACTAAATAACACTTCTGGATGTCAATTTTGGGAGCTTCAGACATTAATGGAGTGTTCTGGAATAACCATTGGAAGCCATGGTGAAGAGAGAAAAGGAAGCTGAAGCACAGATATAAAGAGTAGGGCTCTTCTGTTGAGTCCGAGGGAGCCTTGTTGTACCAACTTCATCACCCCCTTCTCTTCTCCACAACTGCTTAGAGCTCCCATCAGGGGAACTTGTGAGGTTTTTCACATTTTCAAGTATTTGATGCCCACATGTTGGATGAATAGGGGAAATTTTGCACTGGAAAAATACAGGTTAGGAGGTGTTTATGTAAATGATTTCTCATCCTAGAAATTCTATTGCATTTCAACAGTACCTCAACTCAAGTGTGGATTAGTGATAAGGAAAGTACATACTGGTTATCTCAGTACTAGGGGAGTAGAGGCAAGGGGATCAGAAGTTCAAGGCCAGCCTCAACCTACATGGTGAGTTTGAGGCCAGCCTAGGCAATATGAGACCCTCTATTCCAAAACAGAACAGTAGGAATAATCTGGATCCTTATCAGGACACTTCTGTGAGAATATTAATACACATTCCAACCACATAAGAAAAGACTGAACAAGTCCCATCTGTCCAGCAGAGTGTGATTGTGTCCACTTGGCTAGTCTGTAGCACCCGTTAATCCATGAAACCCCAGGGGCTTCTCTAGAGACATTTTATAAACACGGTTAACATCTACAAGTGGTCGACCTTAAGAAAAGGTGATAATGTGAATGGGCCTCAACTAATCAGTTGAAAGGTCTTAAGAGCAAACCTGAGAATTCCCCAAGAGAAGAATTCTGCCTTCAGAATGCAGCATTAGGGCTGGAGAGATGGCTCAGTGGTTAAGGCACTTGCCTGCAAAGCCCAGTGACCCAGTTTCAATTCTCCAGTAGCCACGTAAATCCAGATGCACAAAGTGGCACATGTGTCTGGAGTTTGTAGTGACTGGAGGCCCTGGTGTGCCCATTAGCTCTTTCTTCTCTCTACATAAATAAATAATTAAAATAAATAAATAATTTTTTAAAATTATTTAAAAATTTTTTAAAAATTTTTTAAATGCAGTATCAGCTCCTGTCCCAGAATTTTCAGCCTGCCATCCTGCCCTACAAATTTCAGATTTATCAAATTTAAAGTATGTAATCCTTATCACTACCTAGCTGTCTGTCTGTCTGTCTGTCATCTACCTTCATCATATTAATCATATCATTATCTATATATCTATTGATCTTCTATCTTCCATCCATCCATCCATCCATCCACCCAGCAGCTTATTTCTTTGTCTGTCTAGCCTACTTCTTCTGTTTCCCTGGGAACCCCAGGCACACTGTGATCAGAAAGGATCACCAATGATCCTGATACTGATGATACTGAAACAGAGCCACCAACAGATAAGGAGCCAAATACACAGAAAGCAGAGGGTGACTGTGCCCCTAGCAGAGAAGAGCCCACCCAAAGATGCTGAGACACAAAAGAAGTTGGCATAAATCATGTCTTCACTTTCATGAAGGGCTGGGGGTGTAGGCCAGTGGTAGAGTGCACATGTTTAGAAGTTATGACTCTGAATTCCATCCCCATCACCAAGAAAGAAAGGAAGAGGAAAGAAAGAAAGAAGAAAGGAAGGAAGGAAGGAAGAGAGAAAAGAAGAGAGGGAGGGAAAGAAAGAGGGAAGGAGGAAGGCAGAGAGAGGAAGAGAGAGATCAGGGCATCTTGAGCAGAGTTAGACCAAGACATGGCAGGAGAGGTTTTCAAATCATTCAGGACTCATAGTAAAATATTTGGACTTGTTTTTCAAACGACAAGAAGTCATTGAAGATCATCAGCTTGGAGGAAAATGACTGCGTCATGGATAAAAGCCTAGAGGGACCAAGAATGGAAGCAGACAAACACTTGAGAGGTTAGGGTAGTGGTCCCAGGGGAGAAGAATGACACTTGGCTCCGAGTGCTGACGGAGAAGTTAGGCATGCGTGGGCTGATCCAGGACTGTGTGAAAAGACAGAAGAAGGTGGGAGGTGAAGACATGAATGCTTCTGGATTTTTGACTTAAACCGGTGAGGAACGGATGAAAGTGAACAACTTAACTGTCTGACTGCAATACTGGCCCTGAGTAAAGAGGCTTCAGAACGAGTTACAAGTTTGGGAGTCACGATATACAGGTGACACTGGAAGCCACCTGAACAGATGTGATTATTCACAGACAGAAGACAACCTGGTAAGTCCAGTGTTTGAAGGTGAGACGGATGCATCCTTGGAGATGGAGGGGCGGGGAGAGTGTGGCAAGAGAGGCTGTATTTCAAGAAAGAAGTGGATCAGCATGAGAAAGGCTGCCAAATTCCCAAGTGAAATGAGCACATGGACAGGAACATGGGTTTGGCACCGTGGCTAGCACGGTGGGGCCTGATGTCTGCTGATCTTCACTCTCCTCATTTTCATTTGGCACTTATTTCTAATAGGGAGACCCATGTCCTAGCTAACTCCCTGGGGAAACTGGATCTCCCAGTATTTACTAGCTCTTTCTTCCAGGGCTGGGTGTGACCGTCGCCTTGCTGAATCAAAGCAGCTGTGCTCATTCCCAGGAGATCCCACAAGATTGGTGCCATGAGCTGTCCCTTGAGGAACAACAAGGAAGGCTAGGAAGGGTCAAGAGGCTGAGGAGGTTCACAGCGCACCCAAAGGGTATTCAAGCAGTGATCAGTTGCTGGCTGAGGAAACTGGTGGTAGAGCAAGTGACTTACAAGATGCCCATGCTGCTGTGAGGAGCACCCAACATGCAACCCACCACCATACTGATGTGAGGAACTCTCACCATGCTGCTGTGAGGAAACCCCACCATGCTGCTGTGAGGAGTCCCCCACCATGCTGCTGTGAGGAACCCCCACCATGCTGCTGTGAGGAACCCTCATTAGCTGTAAGGAACCCCCACCATGCTGCTGTGAGGAGCCCCCTACCATGCTGCTGTGAGGAGCCACCACTCATCCTCCTGTTAGGAACGCTCACCCATTCTGTGAGTAATCCCTCACCATGCTCCTTTGAAGAACCCTCATGCTCCTGTAGGTAACCCCCACCTACCCTCCTTGTATAAGTCTTAGTTACTTCCTCATTGCTGTGATAAAATGCCTGACAAGAAGCAGCTTGAGGAAGGAAAGGGTTTATTTTGGTCTATCCTTCCTAGAGTCCAGTCCATCGTGGCGGGTAAATCATAGCACGTGCAGGAAGCAGTGAGTGCTTGTGCTCAGCCAGCTCCCTCCTCTGTATATAGTCCAGGTCCCCAGCCCACGGTTAAGGTGGAGCTTTGCACCTCAGTTAATCAAGAAAATCCCTCCCAGGCATGCCCCGAGGTTCACCTACCTAATGTACATAATCTCTCCCAAGGCAGAGCTCAGAGGTTCATTTCCTGGAGATTCTAGGACCTGGCATGTTGACAATAAATAAAAACCACACTCCCAAAAGTAAGCCCTCACTCATGCTCCTGCGAGTAACTCTACACTCCCTGGTTCACCAAGTATACCTGGATGGGATGGTTTCTTTGGGGTGTAGTTACCCTCTCTTTCTGGGTGAATACAAATACAATTACTGAAATACTAGCTCTCAAAGCTGAGTGTAGATCTGGGGTTTTGCTTGATATGTAGCCCTGAAGATGAACCACCCCTAACTCATCATCTAGGGCTCAAATGAAACCTTTGAGGAAATGGTGGAGGTTCCTCACAGCAGCATGGTGGGGTTCCTGGATGAAGATCCGGGGTTTTGTTTGTCTTCCTGAAGAAAAAGAAGGGAAAAGAAGTTGGTGCCTAGGGATGGGGAGAGAAGAGGAGGGAGATAAAAGGAAGGCCAGGAAGTCTCCTCTCTCCACTTTGGCCTCAGAGTTCATATACAACAATAGTATATACAGGAATGGAAACTCACAGCTCTAAGTTTACATAAATTAGTGAGCTCAAAGCCAATGGTCAGCCCGCTGTGGTGGCTCACACCTATCATCTTAGTACTTGAGAGGTTGAGGTAGGAGGATCACCATGAGTTCAAGGCCAGCCTGGGCTACAGAGTGAGTTCCAAGGCAGCCTAGGCTAGAGTGAGACTCTGCTTGAAAACAATACTATATGGTCTTCTGATTTTCCATATATTAATTTGAAGCTTTTTTTCAACCTTGATGGACATGTCGTGGTAGACACTGGACATTTAAGAAACTATGAGAAAACAGGAAATTGAAATAATTTTATATATAACTTTTTCATCGATTTTTAGGGAGATAGCTGCCATTATATTTTTGCTATAAGAAACCTCAGTGTTTAGGGGGAATTCCGTGCTTGTGTTAATAGATTGAAAGTGTGACTTTTTATGGACACATTCTTGGAAGTCCAGATCTAATGCCCTAGAACCATAGGGAAGCCATGTCTCATGTAGATCCTATGGTACTGGCCCAAACCATGGTCTCCAAAACAGGATGTCTGGGAAGAGAACTGTGAACTCCCAATGCCTCACAGCAGCAGCAGAGAGTTTATCTTAGAGGTCAGAGAATCATGCAATGGTAGGAAAAAAAAAAACCAAAAAACGGAACTGGCTTTAGGCCAATTCCCCTGACAGTATTGCTAGGGATATAAGGGCCTATACATGAATGGCTACTACTTGGATCAATCTCATGACTATTTCCTGTTGCTGTGACAACTTAAAGGAGGGAAGATTTCTTTTGGCTCAGGGTTTCAGAGGGTTCAGTCCATGATTACCTGCTCCACAGCTTCTGAGTCATGCTGAAGCAAAATGTCCTAACAGGAAGGCATGACAGAGCTAAGCTGCCCATCACATGTAAAGCAGGAGGCTAAATAAATAAATAAATAAATAAATAAATAAATAAATAAATAAATAAATAAGAAAAATAAAAAATCCAGGGGCTTGCCCATGTTAAAGGAGTGTTCTACTGTTGAGTTGCAGCCCAAGTCCTTACTGAGAGTTTTTGTTCTAGGTTCCCTCCAGAGTACCAGGTGAAACCTAACTTCAGCACAAATGGCAATGACACTTTCTCCCCTTACAGACTCCTGTTGAGAAACTAGATGAGGCCCAGCTCTTTCATGGGAAGTCATAGCTCTGTATCCCAGCAGTCCAGTCCTGGTAACTGACAGCTGCCACAGAGGGTTTCCTATGTGACAATCATAAACTTCAGTTCTGATAACTTTTTACAACTCATTCATTTGGGTTTGTTTGAGGAAACTGATAGTTTTGTGTTACCATATCCTAACATTTATTTTCTTGATCAAAGAATCAGTTGAAGAAATGATTAACCTCACATGCTTCTCAGATTTCCCCCAGGAATGTTTCTTCTTACACTAAAATTCAGATCCATAGATCTCAGACTGGCTATAAATCAATAAAGGAAAGTTCAGTCATATATAAAACACACAAAAGAGTGTAATTCACACACCAGGCATGGAAGTACAAGCATTTTGGAGGCTGAGCCAGGAGGAGGCCAGCCTCAGCTGCATGGTAAGTTCCAGCCTAGTAAGGGCTGCATATCAAGACCCTATCTCAGGAAAAAAAAAATATATATATATGTATATATATATATATATCCCACTTTGCAAGACAGCTATTATTTAGTCTTTATTTTAGCATTATGTCTTCCTTTGAGTGATTCTCATAGGAATTATGACATTAAAATCCTTTATAGTTTATGTCTATAGTTCCTACAGCAAAAGAATGTGTTCAGTGCCTCTATTGAGAGTTTTGTTTTCCTGGGTTTTTTTTTTGTTTGTTTGTTTTTGTTTTTTTGCCAGCACTAGGGTTTGAACCAAGGGCCTGGCGCATGTTAGACATGTTCTCCTCTGTCACTTAGTTATGTTCCCAGTATTTATTTACTTATTTTTTGTATTTCTTCTTGGACCATATCATCCTAACTTTAGCCTTTAGCTCAGGGCAGGCCTTGAACTTGTGATCCTCCGATTGCAACCTCCCCAGATCTGTGGGTTTACTAACCTGGATGACTGCTGTATTGGTTACTCTTCTTTTTTGTTTTAACTTATTTATTGCTAATAATTAGATACATTATATGAGCAAGTTTTGTAATGGTACATACCCCCATTTCCCTCCTTCCCGTCCCCAACCTGCTGGGGGCCCTCCTCAGTGGGATTGCTGGAACAGTCCATGGGATAGAAGGTTAGATATTGTCCCCCACCTTGGCTCTTACAATATTTTTGCCCCCTCTTCTGCAAAGTTCCCTGATTCATGCTGGGTGAGTTTCAAGTCTGCTTTACTGTTGAGATCCTAAGAGTCTCTGGATTTCTGCTTTGGACTGTGTTGGGTATCCTCAGTGTCTGTCTCCATTACCCTTTCACAGGTTATCTGACTTGTGTGGAGGGAGCTCTCTTGATCATCTCGCCACTTCCTCAGAGGTTTCATTTGAGCCCTAGATGATGAGTTAGGGGTGGTTCATTTCCTTCCTGGGTGTCAACCATCATCTTAGGTCCGGTTGGTGGAATTGGGTTGTCCATGGTTCTCGCTGCCTTTTGAAAAATACAAACAGAATCTCCAACAGAGACTGAGATCAGATTAGGTTAACTGAGACAAACATTGTTAATTTGGTGAGATTCTAATGGGTGTAGCCTCTCTGTAGTGGGAATTTCCTCTTGGAGTCTGGGTTCTTGGTCTCCATAAGAATTTGCCATGGATCCCAGTTCCAGTTAATGGTTCCTTGCCACTGAGCAGATCTCTTAGCCAGTCAGCAAGCTGTTGATTACCCACCTAGGTCAATCACCACTATTGCACAGATGAGCACTTCTTGACTTGCTGGTCTCTGCCATATTGCAGTGTTCTCAGCATTCCATGATCTCTGCTTTCTCCAAATATTGAATATCCTTGGCCAAAAGCTCATGTAACTCCTTCCAGCACTACACAGGCTACCACCTGGGAGCTGGTTACCTGTCTGGATCCAACAGGGTCTCTCTCAGTGTTGTGTGATGGCAGTCTGTGATATCTTTAGCAATAGGGTCTTATCTTTTGTCTGGGGTGGTTATTCAAGAGATTTGGCATAAGCCTGCCTTGTTTTGGGGACCACTTTCTCTGTTTGTCTCTTTCCTTCTGCTTCTTTCTAAAATAAATAAATAAATAAATAAATTTTTTAAAAAAAGAAGTGTATAGAAAACTGGTGTAAAAATGCTATTTAGGGCTGGAGAGATGGCTCAGCGGTTGAGGCACTTGCCTCCAGTGCCTAAGGCCCGGGTTCAATTCCCCAGTTCCCACATAAGCCAGACCCACAAGGTGGTGGCCCTGGTGTTTCTCTCTCTCTCTGCTTGAAAATGAATAAATAAAAATAAAAATAATGCTATTTAAACTGGGCATGGTGGCTCACAGCCTACAATCTTAGCATTTGGGAAGCTGAGGCAGAAGGATTATCATGAGTTGGAGACCAGCTTGGGCTATAGAGTGAGACCTTGTCTCAAAAAAGAAAACAAAAAATGCTCTCTTTAGTTGGAAAAGAATTTAACAAAAAGAGATTGCATGCTGGGCATGGTGGCCCACACCTTTAATCCCAGCACTCGGGGAGGCAGAGGAAGGAGGATCACCATGAGTTCAAGGCCACCCTGAGACTACATAGTGAATTCCAGGTCAGCCTGGGCTAGAGCGAGGCCCTACCTCGAAAAACCAAAAAAGAAAAAAAAAAAGAGAGAGAGAGAGAGCGATTGCATTGATTTTATAGAACATATGGAGCTGGTTTGGCAGATGGGCGGGAGTAGGTGGTTCCCAGTATGCACAAGGCCTTGTCTGTATAACTCCATCTCCCGGCTTCCTGTCAGAGCCTTGAGGGCTAAGAAAGCCCACATACACTGAGGGTTTCTCTGTGCATGTGCGTGCATGCATGTGTGTGTGTGTGCACGCAAATATATGTATATATGGGTTCATGCATATTGCAGCATGTGCATGGAGTTCAGAAGATGATCTTGGATTGGGGTCCTCTCCTACCTCATTTGAGACAGGGTCTCGCTGGTTGTTTGCCACTTCGAACTCTGAATAGCTTGCAGAAGCTTTGGGATTCTCCTGACTCCTCCCGTCATTGCTGTAGGATTTGAGACACATGTACCACTTTGTGTCGGGCTTTACATGGGTGCTGGAAATCCGAACTCCAGTTGGCAAGGTTGCAGAGAAAGTTCCTTTAAACACTGAGCCATTTTTTCAGCCATCTGTTTGTAAATTAAGGGCCGGGTAGGTAGGATAATGAGTTTCTCTTTATTTCTTATGCTTGCAGAATTGTCTTTTATCTGTCTCTTTCCTAAATATTGTGATTAATCAGTATTTTAATGTAATAATTCTAGAGGAAACAAAACTGAGTTGACCTGGGCTGGTGACACAGATCTGTAATCTCAGCTCCTTGAGGTTGAAGCAGGAGGATCAAAATCAGAAGATGCTGGTGCTGGTTGCAGTTCCCACTCATCCCAAGTAGCCGGGACCAGAACAGCAGGACCAGCTAAATGCAGAAGTATAGAATTTTCTTTGTTAGGGGAGCTTTGCTGCAGTTTCTGCACTGCTGATGTCCAGCATTAATAAATACTATTTAAAAAAAGTACAAGCTGGGTGTGGTGGTTTGATCCAGGTGTTCCCCATAAATTTATGTGTTCTGAATGTTTGATTTTCCCAGCTGATGACAGTTCTGGAATTGCAACCTTGTTGGAGGTGTGCTGTTGGGGGAGGGCTTATGGGGGTTACAGCCAGCTTCCCCTTGTCAGTGTTTGGCACTCTCTCTTGCTGCTGTTGTCCATCTGATGTTGGCCAGGAGGTGATGCCTAACCTCTGCTCATGCCATCCGTTTTCCCTGCCATCATGGAACTTCCCCTCAATTCTGTCAGCCAAAATAAACCCATTCCTCCCACTGTTTGGATATTTGTCACAGCAACGAGAAACTCAGGATGGCTTGAAGCTCATAGCAGTCTCCTACCTCAGTCTCCCAAGAGTTGGGATTACTGGTGTGAACTGCAAATATCCAGTTCCTAGTGTGTTGTTTGTTGGTGGTGGTCTCTTCTGTTTCCTCACACATGGGGTTTGCCTTTTATCATCTTATCAAAGGTGCCAACACTTCCTTTAGTAGGAGGTAATGGAAATTAAATGAACTTTGTAGTTGGACAGACCATTTTCTTCAGTACCAGGGATTGGACACAGGGCCTGCTGTATGCTAGGCAAGAGCTCTCCTCTCAGGTGTTACTCCAGGCCAGTCCTGTTATTCTTGGATAAAGAGAGATGGAATACTTCAACAGTGAAAGTATCTGGTGAATAAATGAGCTGGGAGATTAGGCCATGGATTTCCCCTAGGTGGTATCAAAGAAGAGAGAGAGAGAGAGAAAGAGAGAGAGAGAGAAAGAGAGAGAGAGAGAGAGAGAGAGAGAGAGAGAGAGAGAGAGAGAGAACGCAAACCATTCAGACAAGAATGACCAAGAATTCTCAATGTCACACGGCTGGTACATGGCAGAGCCTGGAGGTCAGCCAGCAATATGGCTCCAGAACATAGTCTTAACTATTATCTTCTGCTTGGACATACCACATCAGATGCTGGTCTGGAGGAGGATTATTAAGTTGGGAATCTGGCATGAAGCAGGAAGAATTACAAAATAAAAGAAGCAATGTGCGGCCTTTGGAAGAGCATGTTGGGAATAGAGACCAGCCTGGGTGTCTTAACTCTATGTGACTGAGGTCTTGTGAAAACATACAGCCATAGAAACCTGCCAAACACCAAAACCCACAACCTAAAAATAGCAACAAGAATAGATGTGCTCAACTCTCTAGTCCTCAATTTCTTCATCTATAAATGAGAGACTAAAATACTTACCTCTATGAGCTATGGAATTATAAAAGTTACAAAGGGTTGTTATAAAGAATAGATATCTCGGGGGATTCTGACCACAGGAGGCTAACTGCCCAAATATGTTCTCATAGAAATTATTTAAAAGCAAATTTATTCAAACTTTTAATAAATATGTGTTGGGATTCTTCTAGATCCCAAACAGATCTTAACATCCCTACCAAGACAGGGCTTCGGGTGAGGGAGAAACAAAGTAGGCAAATGAACGTAGGTTTTATGATGGCAGGTTGTGTAAGTGCAAGCAAAGCAGCCTGTGTGAAGACAGGCTATTTAGAAAGGGTGGTCAGGAAAGGTACCTGGGAGGAAACATTTGGAGGAATGGAGTTCTTGATGGGAGGAAGGATTGGGAATATGTAGTTGGAGTGTTGGAGCAATGATAGCATGTCAGGATCATGGGTGCAGAAAATAAGATCAGAAAATAGCTGGTGGAAAGATGGTTTAGGTCTCTATCTGACACTAAAGATATTTCTCTTTCATTTTTTGCCCATTTCCCTTTGGGGACTGGGGTTATGGCCCAGTTGGTAGAGTGCTTGCCTGGCATGCACAGAATTCTGACTTCAATCTCCTGCTCCAAATAAAGCCAGACATGTTGGGACTTGCTTGTGCAGGAAGGAGGATCAGGAGTTCAAGGTTATCCTCCATTGTGTAGGGAGCTTGAGGCCAGCCTAGATTATATCAAGAGACCCTGGAGAGATGAGAGAGAGAGAGAGAGAGAGAGAGAGAGAGAGAGAGAGAGAGAGAGAGAGAGAGAGAGACCACTGATGGTATGAAGGTAAATATTCTGGCAGACACTTTCATGTGTTTCATCTTTTCTAGTCTCTAGGAATTATGTTACCAGTACAAAACTCTGACTCACAATGACAGCAGATGCCTCTCAAAGTTGAATTCCCTATGCAATTTACCTTTTCCCTGCTGGCAACAGGAAGTGACATTCCATGGTCATTCCAAACCGGTCCTCTAATTGCCCCTGCCAGACCCATCCACATGACTCAGAGGCATTGGAAGTGGCAGAGCCAACCACCTGGAGTCATTCCTCCTTCTGGGGGAGGCAGGCAGGACGCAGCTCAGCCTGGAGGGAGGTTCTGACTTAGTATTGCAGGATTCTGTTACACAGCCTGGCCCATGCTGTGGTCACCCTATCTCACCCCTTCAGGCTGTGGTGTCCGTGTTCTTGAGAATGGCATCCCAAACACGGTGTGATTTGTCCCTCCCCCAGCCAAGGTTGTTCCCGGTGGCTAATCACAGCAGAGGATTCCTTTCATGCCCATACCTCTCAGGGTGGTACAATTCCAGCTGCTGATGTTGGAAACAAATGCATCTTGTTCTGATTTCACTGTCTGGTCCTCTTGACTTTGCCATTGGTCTGAAAGGCTATCCATATTTTGCTCCAGAGATCTGGTTTGCATTCGTATATGTTGACAACTTCATTTAGGTTTTTTTTTTTTTTTAATGAGCTTGCACAACCAAAGATCTAAGAGAAAAAGTAATGAATTGCTACCTTAGGACTGGGGCTGTAGCTCAGTTGGTAAAGTGCTTGTCTAATATTCATGAAGCTATGAGTTCAAATCCTAGTAAAATATCAACTGAGCACTGTAACTCACACCTGCAACCCAGCACTTCAGAGGTGGAGATAGGAGGAATCTTTCAAGATTACCATTGGCTACATATCAAGTTCAAGACTCGTGTGGGCTACATGAAACCCTCTCTTAAAAATCAAAATAACAAAAAAAAAAAAAAACAAAAAAAAAACAGAGGGCTGGGGGAATAGCTCAGTGGTTAAGGGCACTTGCTGGCATGGGATCAATTCCCTAATACCCACTTGCCAAGTATTCACATAAAGCCAGACACAAAAAGTGGCAACACATACATGTAAATAAGTAAATAAAATATTTAGGAGTGGGGAGATGGTTTAGCCATTAATGGTGCTTGCTTGCAAAGCCTGTGGCCTGGGTTTGGTTCCCTAGTACCCACGTAAAGACAGATGCACAAAGTGGCACATGCATATGGAGTTTGTTTGCAGTGGCAAGAGGCCTTGGTGCATCCATACTGGGTCTGTTTTGTCTCTGTCTCTCTCTGTTTGCAAATAAATAAATAAAACCTAAAAGGACTGGTGAGATGGCTTAGTGGTTATAGATGCTTTTTCTGCAAGCCTGCTAACTAGACTTTGGATCCCCAGGTCCCATCTAAGCCTGGAGGCAATGTGACAATGCATCTACAATCCTAGTGTGCCTACGGCAAGCCAAGAGCATCCAGAAGTTTGAGGGTCAGTCTGGCCTTCCTAGTAACAAAATGAAAAGCAAGATTCTGTCTCAAACAAGGCGGAGGGAGAAGACACACACCCAGAGATTGTTCTCTGACATCCTCATGCATGATGTGGCATCTGCACACACACACACACACACACACACACACACACACACACACACAC
Organism: Zapus hudsonius; assembly: GCA_004024765.1. Classification (NCBI taxonomy): domain Eukaryota; kingdom Metazoa; phylum Chordata; class Mammalia; order Rodentia; family Dipodidae; genus Zapus; species Zapus hudsonius. The sequence goes on along the minus strand of PVHP010004411.1, from coordinate 20,292 downwards.
ACACTAAAAAAAAAATAGAAGAAATAAAACCAAACCAAATTGCTATCCGATGGAGTTTTATTTAAATTTAGCATCTACAAAAAGTCAATGGCCCATAAGCTTGGAATCTAGACAGGGTTGTAGAGCACGTCTCTCATTCCCACCTCTCAGGAGATCGAGGTAGGATTTAGAGTTTGAGGTCAGCCTAGACTACATAGAGACACCCTGTCTATAAATAAGTAAAAGAAGGAAAAGCAAAGGGAGCCCACGTTCTCAGGTTTGTTTTTTTCTTTAGATTTGATACCATCCAGAGGGTCATTGTAGCTACAAGTATTGCCAGAAAGAGACTTCATTGAGAGCCCGCTCTAGACCAGCACCTTTATTCTGAATGGATGGACCTAGTTCAAAATATTTCTCTTCTGAGGTTGGTGGGAATGGATAGAAAGACATACATAATAGGGATGGAGAGATGGCTTAGTGGTTAAGGCGTTTGCCTGAAAAGCAGAAGGACCCGAGTTCAAATCCCCAGTACCCATGTAAAGCCAGATGCACAAGGTAGCACAAATAAATAAATAAATAAAATATTTTTTAAAAAGACGTACATAATAAAGCCAGGCAACTATTGACTTCTCTAGCTGGCATGGCACCTTACAGTAAAGTGTGAAGATTACTTCCTTGATCCCCTATGAGCAATGCTTTGAAGTGTCTGCTTAGCATTTCTGGCTATTCTTCACAATGGTGGGGGCAGATATTTGGGAAAGGATTCAATGGAAGTAATTGCAGATATCATTTACCTATCCTCATGGGACTCTGGGAGGGTTGCTGATGATTCACTTGCCAAATACATCAAATTCTATAGCTGTGTAGCTTCAGAGGAGCAGGCCCATGATGAGGAACTGGTTAGCTTGGTTTATGAGTAAGACAATTCATTACTATCTATTTTTAGAAATGAGGGTATTTCTGACCATTTGAGTTTTATGTCATGGGCAGAAACTAGTCCACAGTATAAGAAAATGTGACTTCTACTCCCAGATCCTGTAAGCTAATCTAATAAATATCCTTTATGATACATATTCATTCTCTGGTTTGGTTCCTCTAGAAAACCCTGATATTAAAAAGCCTTGGCCCTTAACCAGGCTTGGTGGCGCACGTCTTTAGTCGCAGCACTTGGGAGTCAGAACTAGGATGATCACTATAAATTCAAAGCTACATTGAGATTACATAGTGAATTCCAGGTCAGCCTGGGCTAGAACAAGACCCTACCTCAAAAAGAAAAAAAGAAAAAGAAAAAGAAAGAAAGAAAAAAAGAACTAAAACAAAATAATAAATAAAAACGCCTTGGCTTAAACATCAGAAATTAATTTCTCAAAGCTCTGGAGGCATAATGTTTAAGGCAGAGGTTCTATGGTTCCTAGTGGGTCCTTTCTCAACCAAGTGTGGGTGATTCCTTTTTGCATCCTCACATCGTCTTTCTTATGTGGGTTCTGTGGACTTGAACTCAGGTCCTCATGTTTATATAGCAAGCACTTTATCCATGGAGCCGTCTTCACATAGCCTTTCCTCTGCACAGACGCAGAGAAAAGGAGCCCTGGTGTCTCTTCTCTTTTTGATAAAGACAACAGTCCTCTTGGCTTAAGGCCCTAGTCCTCTGACCTCACTTAACCTTAATTATCTCCTTAAAGAACATATCTCTAAATAAAGTCATCCTGGGGATTAAGGGCTTCAACATAGGAATCTGGGAGGGACACAGTGCAGTCCATAACACTTAAACCCAGTTCTAGGGAATGATTGTAGATCATGGATGCATGTTCCCAGAGCACAGAAGGGTTCAGCTGACTCTGGGTTCCTTCTGCCTCTTTCTGTGTAGCTCTGTCCCCTGGTGGATCCTCCTTTTCTGTACATGGACAGCCATGTCTGGCTTTTTAGTGGTAAGGACATTAAATGACCTGAGGGATTCCCAAGTCTTCCCTTTCCAGATGTCCCCTGAGCCTCTGTTTCCTTTCTGAGACTGTTCCTTCCCACCCAGCCACAACTGCAAGACTAGGGGCTGATGACTCAAGCTGAAATTTGGGACTCTGGGAATTTGGATTTGAAATTGGGTCCCTGCTGAAGGAGGTAATCCAGTCTACAAAGACATATTTAGGTGAGAACACTAGGTAACGTACTGAGAACTTGGTATGTACCAGGTATAGTTCTAAGGGGTGTCCATATATGGACCCATTGAGTCATTATGACAACACTGTGAGGTAAAAACACTTCTGCCCAAAAGGTTTAGTGCTTTGCCAGGCTCACATGGATATTAGCCATAAAATTGGAAGATGGCACTCCCAGTCAGAGGTAGAAAAGCAAAGCCCCTATGAGAGTCTGGCTACACTTTCCCCTCCTTCCCTCTTTCATTCCTTCTCTCCTTCCTTCCCATTCAGGGTCTCCTGCATGTGAGGCAAATGCCCTACCACTGGGCTACCTCTCTGGCTTCCCACCCTTCTTTGACACAGATTCTTCTTTTTAAGTTTTTTTTTGCTAGAAAATTTTGAAAGAGGGTTTTGTTCTTTAAATCAAGTAAACCTGCACTGAAGTTATTCCCTTTTCTTACCCAGATCTGTCAACCAAATGTCAACCTTTTAACAACTGTTGTAAATGACTATGGAAAACTTTTTAAAATGGCACCAAGCACCATCTGAGGTTGTTTATGACAGCTCTGTGTGATCCACCATACAGATTTAAAAAAATCACTAGTGGGGCTGGAGAGATGGCTCAGCGGTTAAGGTACTTGCCTCCAGTGCCTAAGGCTCCGGGTTCAATTCCCCAGGACCCACATAAGCCAGACCCACAAGGTGGTGGCCTTGGTGCTCTCTCTCTCTCTCTCTCTCTCTCTCTCTCTCTCTCATCTCTGCTTGAAAATTAATAAATAAAATATTTAAAAAATCACTAGCTAACAAGAAGTTTGGGTTCCAGCGAGTTTCCTCGCTTGACTTTGCCCATGTGAAACTCTGATTGTATACTATCATTAAAGAATTAAATATAGTCATTTTAAAACGTTCTCTCCCTTTCTTTCTCTGTTAATATTTTCACAGGTATGAATAACGTTGGCTCATTTTCCTATATTGTTTTCCATAATCCAGTGGCTCTGGATTACAGGAGGACAGGCATGGCAGATTTATTGGAAAAATGTTTCCAAAACACACCTGCCCAACAGGTAGAAGAATAGGTAGGTACGTAAACCAGCAGCTCGACAGGAAAATACGTAGGTAAACAGTGCCATTGCTCATGCCATGGAATGCATTCTGCCCTGTGTTGGAATGAACTCCTAAAGCATTCATTCAGTGACATGTATGAATCTCAGAATCACAGCCAGCCAAAGAAGCCAGATCCCTCCCCTGTCCATATTACATAGAACCACTTTGTGATTCCTTTCACATGATGTCTGAGAACTACCGAAATAAGCCTTTGATGTGGAAGTCAGCCCAGAGGGTTTGTAGGATTGTCACAGAAGAGAACATCCTGTGGTGAGAGACATTTTCTATATATATACCCAGGTAGGGGTCGTATGCATGTGTACATGAGTGTTCAAGCTGTTTATGCACTGAAGATGTGTGCTTTGTACTGAACATGGCCTGGACAGGTAAAAACACCCCAACACACTCCACCCGAGATCCAGGAAGAAAGATATGAGAGCATGGGGCTCAGAGATTATATTCTTTTTCAGTTTTTTTGGGAGGGGGGCAAACCAGTGAGTTTATTGGGGATACTTGCATAGTACATGTGAGAGGCTATTTTCTCTCTTCTCTTCTCTTCTCTTCTTCTCTTCTCTTCTTCTCTTCTCTTCTTCTCTTCTCCTCTCTCTCTCTCTCTCTCTCTCTCTCTCTCTCTCTCTCTCTCTCTCTCTCTCTCTCTCTCCCCCCTTCCAAATCTGTATAAGGTTACCAGAGATCATCAGAATTTTTCAAAGTCTGCTTTCTTTCCAGTTTGCTTAGATTTGGGAACTTGTTCTGCTTTTAAAGACTTCGTTATCATTTAAAAATATTTTATTTATTTATTTGAGAGAGTGAGAGAAAAAGACAGATAGAGAGAGAATGGGCACACCACCATGTACATCTGCTTTATGTGGGTACTGGGGAATCAAACTCAAGTCCTTCTGCTTTACAGGCCAGCACTTTAACTGCTTAGCCATCTCTCTAGCCCACTTCATTGTCTTTGAAAGTATAAAATCAGTACCTTACTGAGGAGAACACGTTGGTGGAAGGAATCATGGAGGCCCCTGAGATTCTGCTTGGAACCCTGTATTGTGAGTTGGAATCAGGCCCCAAACAAGTAGGAATATTGCTATGAAAAAAATCAGTATTCACAAGTTCCTAAAATTGTAAAACTTTAAAGTAAGTATGCAGTGATGTGTCCAGAGCCTACCCATTAATCAAACTCCTCTACCCAATGCAAATGAAAGAAATGAGTGAGATGTAGACCTAGGAAATGGGTTATTTTTTAAAAAAGAAACTTGTGACTTACACACATATCTTCCCCCCTTTGGTTTGGGTTGACCTAGAATTCACTATGTAATCTCAGGATGATCTTGAACTCATGGCAATCCTCTTAACTCTGCCTCCCTATCCCAGTTAGTACTGGGATTAAGGGAGTGCATCCCCATGCCCAGCCTTTGGCTTCTTTTTAATCACCTCAAGTTCTTTTAACTTTTTTTTTTTTTTTTGACACAGTCTCACTATGTAGCCCATTTGGCCTGAAATTTGTGGAAATCCTGTTGATTCCGCTTCTTAAGGGTTGGGATACCAACATTCCAGCTTCCCAACCCCCACACTGGTGATGCAAACACTGCTCCACAGAGCTGTAACCTTAGTCTCTTTCTATTTACTGAGGTGCTGCTCAGTGGGAGAGTCCATGTCTTGCGTGCCTAAGGACCACAATACAACTTGAAGTCAAGACCAAGAACCCTGGGCTCCAAGGGCAAATAAATTCCCACTACTAGAGAGCTAAAGAGAGGCTACACCCATCAGAATCTTGACAAATTAACAATGTTTGTCTCATTTAACCTACACTGATCTCACTCCCCAATGGAGATTCTGTTTGTATTTTTCAGAAGGCAGTGAGAGAGCCATGGACAACCCAATTCCACCAACAAGACATGGGATGATGGCTGACATCCTGGTAGGAGATGAACCACCTCTGGCCTATATCATGTAGGGCTGAAAAGAAACCTATGAGAAAGTGGTGAGATAAACAAGAGACCTATCACCACAGCAAGTCAGATAACACCCATGAAAGGACAATGAAGACAGACACCAACAATGCCCAACACAATCCAAAACAGAAGTACAGAGATACTTAAGATCTCAACAATAGAGTAGACTTAAAACTCACCCACCATGACTCAGAGGACTGAGCAGAAAAGGGGGGTGGAAAGACTGTAAGAGCGATGGTGGGGGAGAATATCCAAAGACATTGCTCCCCTCAGCAACAACACACACAGAGAAAAAAAAAACTGGCTACCTCTTGTGAAATTCATAAACCCTTACCCCATGGACAGATCCAGTATGCCCACCGAGGAGGGTCCCCAGTGGGTTGGGGACAGAGAGGAGGGAAAGGGGGGTACCGGCACAGATTTGCTCAATGTATCTAATTAATGATAATAAAGATATTTAAAAAGTATCATTCTCTGTCTGTAAAACTGAAAAAAATTATCATATTGTCTTTCTGGGATCCAATATAAAGAAATAAATGTAGCCAGTCAGATATGCTTCATAGGTTTTAGAATTAACAATGCATTTTTAACTTTCATGAATATATGTACTTAAGTCTTAAAAGCAAGTCCACAGGGTTAGCATTAACCCTTACTGTATTCATTGCTGAACTCTCAGCGTCCATGCTGACCTGAAGGCCATGGATGAGCGGACCTTGGGCGTCCATGATGACCTGATTGCAGCTGGTAGGCTTTGTGCTGACTGATCTCCCTGTTCAGCTTCCTCCACAGACATACCTTGTGTCTGGAGGAGTAAACACTCAGGAAAGCTCAGACCTGGCAGAGACCTCAGAGGCTAATCCAACCTAGCCCTGTCCTTTGTGTCACATTCCACTGAGAAAATCAACTCAAGCCTCAAGAGAAGTGCCTTGCTCAGGGTCACGTGACTGGTCCCAGACAGCACCCTGTTCTGGCATCTACTTGCAAATATTTCGTTCTTTCTTCTAGACCACAGAGGCCTCAGGGGGCTGTCCTCACAGGGTGTCACAGTGACTCGAGAGCCACAACATACATATGCCAGTTCCTTTCCACCATGAAAGATGCCAAGGGGCCTCCCATCTTGCAGAAAGGAGCAACATCCAGCCGGCAGGCATTTTAAAAAAAAAATCTTTTGTCCTTTTCTTTCTTTCTTTCTTTTTGACATATTTATTATCCAAAATTAGATACATTGTATGAGCAAATATTTTGTTGGTATCACCATTTCCCTCCTCCCTGTCCCCAATCCACAGTATCCTCCTCGGCGGGCATACTGGATCCATCCATGGGGTAGGGGGTTATAAACAGAACAGGAGGCAGCCAGGATTCCCGCCCCCCTTCTTTGTGTGTTGTTGCTGAGGGGGGCAATGTCTTTGGAAATTCTTCCCCACCATGACTCTTACACTCTTTCCACCCCCTCTTCCACTCAGTTCCCTGAGTCATGGTGGGTGAGTTTTAGGTCTGTTTTATTTTTGAGATCTTAAGGGTCTCTGTACTTCTGTTTTAGTTTGTGTTGGAAATCGGTGTCTGTCTCGCTGACTTATCCTGGTTGACTGATTTGCTGTGGTGATAGGTCTCTTGCTATCCCATCACTCTCTCGAGGGTTTCATTTGGGGTCCACATGATAAGCCTGGGTTGGTTTTTAATCCGAAGCCTGTTTTGGTCAAATGTCTGAGGTTGAAAGCGGTCACTACTCCAGACTGGGGTCTTTTGTCACATATCAGCAGTGGAATCCTTGGTGAGACTGTCCCTGCCTCCCGTGTCCAAACATGAGGCTACCCACACTTCCAGCCCCACAGCCAAACCCTCCATAAGCATTACTTGGAAGTTTACCAAATCTATACAGCTATTTCCTTGAAAAGTTGAGAAACTGATTTTTTCCTCAGCCTTTGTGCTCCTTCCTATTTGGGTTGCCCTCTAGGTCTTCTCTACTTGTGGGCATGTTGGGGGTGGGGTGCACCAAGGCCTCTTGTTGCTGCAAAGGACCACCAGACAGACACCTGTGCACTTTCTGCATCTGGCTTATTTGGGTCCCTTGAGAATTGAACCCTGGACTGGATAGCTTTGCAAGCAACTGCTTTTAGCCACCTAGCCAACTCCCCAGCCCCTAATTTCTTTTGAAACATGTGTGTACATGCGAGTGTGCTTGTGTGGGCAGGTGCACATGGAGGCCAGAGGACAACCTTGGTGTCTGTCATTCCTCAGGAACACTACCTACCTGGCGTTGGTTTTGGTATGCATGGCAGGCGAATGTGTGCTGATGGGTATGCCCTGTGCATTAGCCTGCAGAGGCCAGAGGAAGATGCCAGGTGCCATCCTGGTTGCTCTTCTACTTTGTTTCCCTGAGACACTCAGTCTCTTGCTGACTTAGAGCGTCCCACTTTTTGGTTAGACTGAAAAAGTAGCCCCCTTCCCCCATGAACCTCCTGTCTGCACCCCCCCATCCCTGCACTTTTATATGATGCTGAGGAAGGAACTTGGGTCCTAATTTTTGTGTATCAAGCATTCTAATCCCCTGAGCTATCTCCCAAGGTTAACCCCCCTCCCCCACACACCTTTTCCTTGAGACAGTCACTCATTGACCTGGAGCTTACCAATTACGCTAGACTGGTGTTGTAGAAACTTTTTCCCTTGAGAGATGCAAACACACATCTTCTGTAAACAATGAGTTTATTGGGGGTCACTGAGCATGGAGAGGGGTTATTTATAGGAATGTGAAGTCCCCAAAGCAGCCACTTTGATGGGCTTCCTGTCATGGTTATTCTTCAGATTGCTCCCCCACCCCCCTCAGCCTCAGGGTGAGGACTTAAGTCCAGAGCATGGGGACCCCAGAGCAGCTGGACCACCCTGAATGACAACTTTCCTGTGGCCACTTCCAGAAGCTCCTTGTCCCTGTCCAGGAGTATAAGGCCCCAAAGCAGCACTTAGTGGGGCTCACTATGTTCAGCCTCAGCCTCAGCCTAGGGGTGAGGGCTCACAGGGCATGAGATCCAAAGAAACCACCTAGATGGAGCTCATTGTTCCATTTTGTTGAGGCCATGAGACCTAGTGCATTTATAGTATACAGGGGGTACCTGAGATCTCAGGTGGAGAGGGGGTCTCATGACCCTCCCCACACCTTCCTTCCTGAGTTGTCCAAGCTGTTTTTGATAAAGCTGACAATAGTTCACTGTTTTCAATGCGGAGAAATTTTGCCCTACAACTGGGTAGCCAGCGATCCACCTGTGTCCTCCTCAGCACTGATGGATGACAAGTGTCCACCACCACACCTGGCTTTTTAAAATGTGGGTTCTGGGGACAATTCAGACCCTCAAGCTTGCAAGGAGAGCACTTAACCAACTAAGCCGTCTCTGCAGGCCTCTAAGTCTTTATAGTTCTAGCCCAGCAAGTGTTCAGAAGCCAGCCATGATAGATCTGCTGTCCTGCTCTACTTTTGGGATTTCAGTTCTCTTTCCTAAGATGCCAACTTTCTTTTTTCTTTTTTTTTTTGAGACAGGGTCTCCAGGCTGGCCTGGAATTCACTATGTAGACCAAGACAGAGTCCAGTTTGCAGCAATCCTCCTGTCTCTGCCTCCTGAACGCACAACCATGGCCAGATGAGGCCTGGGATTTTGTATGACTTGTGAGACAGACAGTATCTTCTGTGATGCGCACTCCAAGACTGGTCTTGAGACCTGGAGAGAGAACAGAGACATAGACATGTAAAGATCACAGAAATGTACCCAACCCCTTTCATGTTTCAAGTACTGAACCCAAGGGGGCTGGGATAGGCCCGAGTTATCCAGGCGGTCAGCCGTTGGGCAGGGCCTAACCAGGCTCTCTGGCCTGGCTCAGTGCTTTTTCCATCATGCCAGCCATGCCTCATTAACTCCACCTCCGAAAGTGCTAAGGAAGTTCCCTCCCAGTGCCTACCCAGGCAGGGTGGGGCCATTCTGTGGCCTGGAACAAACCGGGAAAACCACACATTCCAACTCCCAGCATACAAAGGCCGCCTGGCCGTGGGGGTAAGGGAGGGAAGGAGCCAAGGCAAGTTCATTACCCAGAGGTTCTGGGATTCTAGGGGGAATGCGGCGATGGCCTGCTCAGTGAAGACACCTTACTTTCTCCTAAATCCCCTTGGTGGTGTTCCCCCCCACACACCCAAAAAAAGGAGGGTCCTAGCGCTGATGGCGAGTGGGCAAGTTCTGGCCGCCGCCCCGCCTCTGCTGCTGCCTACGGAAATCTAGGTGGGACGTCGTTTCCCTCCCCGCTTCCCCGGGTCCCCGGCTTCTCCAGGTAGCTTCCCCCGGCCCTCAGCCCCCCAGCTTCGCAGACACGTTCCCAAAGCTAGCCAAGCCGAGTGCGCGCGACTTTCTCCCGCGAGCTGGCGAGAAGGAGCTCCCGCAGCCCGGCATTCCTCAGATTCCAGCGCTGTGACGTCCCGGAGGACCGCGCGCCGGCGGCCGGGGAGCGGGGGACTCCACGGTTCCGCGCCCGGCGCCCTGCGCGCGCCCCCGGCCGCGTTCCCCACCTCCCGCCCCGGCGCGCGCCCCGCGCTCGCTCCCCGCCTCCGGCCCCCAGCGCCGACCAGCCGGGCCCGGGCGGGGGTGCGCGGCGGCCGGCGCCGGCTCGGTCCCCTCCCACTCGCGCGCGCGGCCCCTTCCTCCTCCTCCTCCTCCTCCTCCTCCTCCTCCCGGCTGGCCGCTCGCGCTTCCTGGCGCTCCGACTTCTTCCCAACTTCTCCGCGCCCGCACCGCCGGGCCGGGACGCGGCGCTTCTCGGGGCTCGTCCCGGGCAGGTCCTCCGGGAGCCGCCGACGGAGCGCCGAGTGGCCGCGGGCGGCCCTTCCCTCCCTCCCTTTCTCACTCCCTCTCTCCCTCCTGGAGTCCCCTCTCCCCCGCTGCCCCGGCCCCCTCGCGCGGGACGGCCGAGCCCAGGTTCTCGGCCCTCGCTCGGTACCCGTGCGCCCGGGTGGCTGTCGCGACCGCGGCGGGACCCTCCCTGCGCCCCTCCTCCGTCCGTGGGGACTGGGGCTCCGCCGTCGCCAGGACCGCATCCCCACGCGGGACTCCGGCCACCCCCGGGACATGTAAGCAGGTAAGTCTGGCGGGGCGGGAGGCGCCGGCGACGTGGGCCAGAGCTGGCCCGAGACTTGCGATCGGCCGTCCGGGGCGCCTGGGAGCGCAGCGGGGCGCGAGGTGGCCGCCCTCCCACCCGCCCGCCGGGGCGCACGCCGTGTCCCGGGCGCGAGCTGCAGGCGAGCGCCGTGGAGACCCTTGTCTCTGCCCTTGGCTCCCTTCTGCGTGTCGGGAAAGAAAGGGGGCCCGGAAAGGGCAGCCCGAGGTGCCCGGCTGCGGGGCCAGGAGGATCATAAAAGACGACGACTTTGCTGTCGCGCTAGCGGGCTGGGAACGCAGCGCCCGGACCTCCTCCCGGCGTCGCGGGGGGGGGACACACAAGATTTGGGAGGTAGAAGGGTCTTTGTGCCCCACCCCACTAGGCCCCAGCCGTGGCACCCAACCCTCCGGTTTCTCGCCTCCTCCTTGGGTGGTCGGGTAGGCGCAAAGGGAGAACCTGTGGCCACATCATTTCAGACCACTTCTGACTTTCCAAGTGCTGGGTATTTACACCCCCGTCCCCACTTGACTCCCAACTTTGGGATTTGAAAATCTTTTCTTCTGGAGGGAACAGTGAGGTGCGCTTTGCTACCTCCCTTGCCCTCACACTGCCTTCAGTTCCTGTCATCCCCACCCCCATCCTCACCATCAATTTGAGGAGATTGTAGGGTTTCGACTTAAGTATGTCCAGGGACTGACTGGCTTTTACAGGTTCCTGCTGGAGCTGAGGAATCTCAAGGCTGACTGCGTGTATGGTTACAGAGCCCACCAATGTGTTAATTTCTTGAGATGGAGTCTCTCACTCATTCATTCATTCATTCATTCATTCAACAAACCCAGTGTTGAGCTTCTACTCTGCTAGGAGGTCATAGTGGAAGCGTCTGCAGTGTGTAGATGATGGAGAAGGAGTGCGCTGAAGTGGGGTCTGGGGAAGGCTTGGGGAGTAGCTGTGCCCTGCTCTAACAGCGTTTGGGTGGTGCTCAGCTGGGGGAGTAAGTCGGAAAGTGCATCCCAATAGATGGGAACAGTTTGGGCAAAGTTAGCAGGAGAAGGACAGGAAAAGTCGTGGCTGACTACCTGGTGGTGGGAGAGGCACTTGTGAGTAGGTTGGTGTAATGTTTTGGCATAATGCCCCCCCCCCTACTCAGCAGAAATTAAACCAGAAGGCTGTTCTGCACTTCTAGGAACCGTGAATAGCTTCCAGGGAGCAAAACTCTCCCTCTGGACACACTGCCACGCCTAATCTACTGTGGAATGACCAGGTAGCTTTTAATTGGCACTAATTGACCCATGTTTGGTTTATTAAAATGGGATGGAATCCCTTTAAAGAACCACTTGATGGCAGTGGGTGTTGACAGTCCCAGAGAACAACAGACCTGTACTAAAGTTGCTTTAGCATTTGCCACTTTGTGCTATAGAAGTGACAACTTTCTTTTCCCTTCTGTACTGAGGACAGAACTCAGGGCCATGTATCTCCACTAAGGTGTGTCACTCGTCCTGTGACAGCTTTCTTGGACAGGAGGTTAGTGGCATAATGTCTGAATGGGTTGCCAGGATGTTCAGGAACAAGGCTGCCTTCAGAGCATCTTTGTTTTAAAAAGCTCTCATTATTGTGTTAGCAGAGTCCTAAAGATTTCTCTCTCTCTGAAAACTCTTGTGATCCCTGTAGCTTCATAGCCCAGGATCTAGCACCTTGCCTGGAGAAGCCCCTCAGTGTTCAAGAGGGATTGCCCAGGGCCCACCTTCCTGAGGGGTCCTTCCACTGGGTTGAAGTGTATTTCTAGTGGCTAAATCCCCCCAAGGTGGCAGATCCCCAACTTTCAGTGGCCCCAGGCTGGTCAATTAGGAATAGCAGCAAGTCCATCACCATCTCTGATCTCAAGAAAGTCCCTTGATGGAAGTGTCCTGAAGGTGTCCATGGGACTTCCGTGTGCTAAGTGGCCTCTGAGAGGGGAGGCCCTTTCCTCAGGCTCGCATTGTACATGATGTCATTTTAAACACTATTCAAGTTTGTGGTATTTTATTGCATGGCCATCTGTGAGGGAAATACCAGTTTGAGAGACTTTTAGTAAGCAGGAATCCTAAAGAACTTAGGAGAACTTTAGAATTTTTAAGAGACTTCTTTCTTGCCCCATAGATGAGGGAAAGTCACTGCTTAGGCCCTGCTTTCAGACTGGCTTAACCACCCACCCTCCCCAGATATGCAAATACAGCCCTTGGTAGCAAGTGGAGACCACCTGGGTCTCAGAGCCCTGTCTTTTCTGAAAAATCCTATCACATTCTTGCATTTGAACTTTTCTTTACTTACTCACTAAATGCTGTGTGTTTTTAAAATCCATTCTGAGCCTCCGAACACTGCTGGGCACTTTGTTAGAGATAAGGCAGGGGAAAAGAGATAAGGTGAAATACTTAATTAGCCAATTAAGGAATGAGGGGGGAAGCAAACACCAAAGGTTTTATTTATTTATTTATTTTTAATGTCTGAAATAAGCCTTTTGCTCTTTCCTGACCGATTTAAATGGATTTAACTTCCCTTCCTGGTACCCTCCTACAGGGCTGATGGAGTGGTCCCCAGAATGGGCGGAACTAAGAGTTGCAGCCTTCTGCTGGGAGGAAGGGCGGGTCCAGGTTTGAGAGTGTTCTAGCTAGACTTGAATTCCAGCTCTGCCACTTTTGAGCTGTGTGATGTTTGGCCAACTCCATAGCCTTTCTGAGTCTTAGTTACTTTATCTGTGAGGTGGAGCCAGGATCTAGCTAGCCAGGATATTTATGGAGAATTCATTGTAATGCTATATAACCTAGAGTCTGAAAGACTAGGTCCAGAATGGCTATTTATATATTGGGGGAGTTGTTTGTGGCCATGAATGTGTTCTTTGTTATTAGCAGTCTGAATTCACATGTGAATTCACATGTGTGCCAACATACACACAAAGCTCTGTCTTTGATTTTTTTTTTTTTTTTAGACTATTGGCCCAAAGCAAACATGTTCGCTGGCAGCCCCGATGTGTCCCTTCACAGTGAAGGAGGTTGAGGGGGACAGAGCAGGTTTATGGAGGGAAACCACTTAGGGAAGGACAGAAAAAGACTTCTTTAGCTGATAACAAGGGCTCAGTGTGTTATGTGAGGGTCTTTGCATTGCTAATGTTGAGATCCAGTTCATTAAAGGAGGCCAGAATCTTCAGTCAGAGTGCAGAAGCTAGTTGATGTTGGCTGCCTTGATTTCCTTCTCTGATGCCCCCTCACTACAAGCCTGTGGAAGACCTGCCGCAGGTGACTTTCATGGGAGAAACCCGAAGTATTTGACAAACATGAACTCATTGATCTTCCAGCAGGAGGGAGCATTCTAAGAAAGGAACCCCTCACAAAGTGCAAAGGACGACAGGTCGGTCTGTCTCACAAGCAGAATGGATTATTACCGGTGTCTCTCACATGCAGAATTGCATGCAGGTCAGGAGACAGTGCCAAGAGAAATGCAAGTCTAAGGAGATTGTTGGAAGAGAGAGGAAATGCATTCTGCCCACATCCCAGGAACTTTACCATACCTGCCCATCTGCTGATTACAAAACTGAATGATCCTGGAATTATTTATAACTCTGAATTAAAGGATATGATGCAATGTTTGTGCGTGCGATAGGTGGTCAGGAGCGAGATTATAAATGGCACATTGACGCTGCTTTCCTTTCCTTTCCTTTCTTCTTGGTTCTCCCTTCCGGACTTTCTCTCTCCTGCCAAGCTTCTGTTCGACTTGCTTCAAGAGGACACATGCTGCAGCTATCCATAGGTTGGTGTTGTTACATGTGAGGTTGCATTTGTGGTAGTTTAATTTCCTTGGAGAGATAAATTAGGCCCGAGTCAAGAGTCACATCCATGGGCTGAGGAGATGGTGCTGTGCAAGCCTGATGAATGAAGCTGGGGGAGAATTCCTGTCAAGCCAGATAGACACAGTAGTGCATTGTCTGTAATCCCAGTGTGCCTAGAGTAGTGTGTATTGGGGGGGGGAGGTGCGAAGTCAAGAGAATCCTGAAGTTTATAGGCCAAATAGCGGTGGCCAAACAAGAAAGACCCTGTCTCAAACAAGGTGGAAGGCCAGGCTGGGACATCTCAAAGTTGTCCTCTGACCTCCACATGCACCAGGGTACACATGTGCATATGCACACACACACACACACACACACACACACACACACACTCACACACACACGAGTTGATCCTTTTTTAAATTTTATTTTAAAAAATATTTTAATTTTATTTGCAAGTAGAAGGAGATAGAGAAGAGAGAGAGAGAGAGAGGAGAGAGAGACTGATTCCAGGGCCTCTAGCTACTGCAGATGAACTCCAGATGCACGTGCCACTTTGTGTGTCTGGCTCCACGTGGGTACTGGAAATTGAACCCAGGTCGTTTGGCTTTGCAGGCAAGTGTCTTAACTGCTGAGCCATTTTTCCAGCCCAAGAGTTGCTTCTTGAGTCTGGTGCTTGACCCAGCGGACTCTGAGTGTCCAGAGATCTGGCGCCCTAGCTGGCCATCATCCCATAAATGCCAACAGGCAGGAAGGGATCTGGTGGGAAAATGGGCAAGGGGTCCCTCTGAGGTGTAGCCTCCTGTAGGTAGTAAAATGCCCTCTCCCCCTTATTTTTTTTTTTTGCGAGGTAGGGTCTCACTCTAGCCCTGGCTGACCTGGAATTCACTATATAGTCTCAGGGTGGCCTCGAACTCACTGTGATCCTTAGTACCTCTACTTCCCCAGTGCTGGGATTAAAGGCATGTGCCACCACGCCCAGCCCAGCTCTCCTCTTCACCTTTGTAAGGATTGAGATTTTAGCGTCCACAGTTAGGAATCTTTGCTATGGACCACTGCCTTGATCTGCAAGGCCTTTGTGTGCTTTTAGCTCACAGGGAAAAGTTCCTGTTGTTATCTGTTCCTAGGGCTCAGTGTACAGAGTAAATTTATACCTAGGGTTTTTCTCTCTGAATGTCTGATGTTCTCCAACAAGCCTGAAATTATTGGGGTGCTAGCCGAGGCTGTGTCTGACTCTAGAGAGCACCAGTGTCCTGGAAGGCTTGCAATAATAGATTTGCTTGCTACCCCAGGCTCAGACAGAGTAGCTGAGAACTGGGTCTGGGAGTTCCATTTCTGGGGAGCTGCCAGGGAGGTCCCCCAAGCTAGTAGCTGCCCTTGGAGAACCACTGAGCTATCACATGCCCCTGACCAACAGATTCTATGGTATGGTGTTGACTTAGCTTTTTCATTTTTTTTTATTATTTTTTTTCTGTGAGTCCGGTTTCAAAGATCTCATGTATCTCAGGCTAGCCCAGAACTCCCTATGTAATTTAGGATGACCTTGAATTTCGGACGCTTCTGCTACTACCTCCTTGGTTTATTCTGTGTTGGGGATTGATCCAGGGCCTCAGGCATGCTACTCAAGTGTTCTACCAGCTGAACCACATTGCTGTGAATAAGTTTATGGGTGGTTTTAACACCAAGGGATGATGTGCCCCGCTTAATGGCTGGCTATTCCTAAGTCCCTAAGCCAGGCCACGAGGAGCATGGATTTGATATCTCCACCCGAGTGCTTCAGCCTGGCTCTCATTTCCTCTGCACTTGCTGCCAGCTTTGTTCACCTGCCACCAGCCTCTGTGTGGGTGCCTGATGTTCTCCAACGACATTCCAGTTTCTTACTGGGAAATCTGCTGTTTTCTATGTTCTGTGTTGGTGATATCTCCTTCCTGGGTTAGCTGCTCAAGGTGGACACTTGGAATTCTTTTCCACATGTTGTTATTTCTGAATTAACTTTGTAGCATATGGAGAAATGGGTGCCATTGCGACATCTGCACACATCTGCCATTCTTCTTTGTTCTTACTCAGTTCCCAATATGTAATTCTTTCTTCGCACTCCCAGCCCCTTTTCTCAACCCATCATAACAAAGCGATGGTTATTAGTGATGCCCTCTGAGCTGGACTGTCTAGAGCATCTCTATTTGCTTCCTTTTCCCCATCTCCACTGCTCTGGGGTTGTCCCAAGAGAACAGGGGCTGTCTTACACATGCTCTTTATTACTCTTTCAGGACTATGAACAAGGGTTTTTACAAACACAAGTTTAAAAAAATATTTTTTTAAAAAAAAACATTTATTTTCAAGCAGATATAGAGAGGGAGAGACAAAGAGAA
This sequence comes from Zapus hudsonius, assembly GCA_004024765.1. Lineage (NCBI taxonomy): Eukaryota > Metazoa > Chordata > Mammalia > Rodentia > Dipodidae > Zapus > Zapus hudsonius. The sequence continues at coordinate 3,827 of PVHP010004411.1, read as the reverse complement.
ATAGAGAGAAGGAGGGCGCCAGGGCCTCCAGCTACTGCAAATGAACTCCAGATGCATGCACCATTTTGTGCATCTGGCTCACATGAGTACTGGGGAATCAAACTCAGGTCATTGTTAGGCTTTGCAGGCAAAAACCTTAACTGTTGAGCCATTTCTCCAGCCCTCTTCCCCCCCCCCCCAGAATCTATGTTCTTACTTTTCTTTTTTTTATTTTTTGGTTTTGCAAGGTAGGGACTTGCTCTAGCCCAGGCTGTCCTGGATCACTATGTAGTCTCAAGGTGGCTTCGATCTCATGGAGATCCTCCTACCTCTGCCTCCCCAGTGCTGGGATCAAAGGTGTACCATACCTGGGCTAAGATGTGTTTTTAATACTAATGTCTTCTGCATCTTATTACCATTCCAATAAGTCTCTATTACCTGGACTATCTCTCCAGGCATCCGCTGCTTACTCTCTGCATGCCCTGGCAAGTTCACCTGATCTACACTTGTTTACTTCTTTGTGTCCTCTGTGGAAGTGTCAGTTTTTCTGGAGATGGTTTTTATCAGGTTCTACTTGGTATTTCATTCTGTGTGGGAGCTGGCTAATGAGAGCTGTGGTGATTACATTGCTATTGCCAGTTTGGAGAGAATGAAGTGAAACATCTATTTATTTTTGGCATGTGTGGTGTGTATATGGTAAGTGTGCATATGTAATGTGTGCATGTACACATGCCCTATGCACACATATGTGGAGGCCAGAGGTGACCATCAGACGTCCATCTCTGTGGCTTTTCCGTGTGGTTTCCTTGAGATGGAGTCTCTCACTGAAGCTGCTATTAATAATAATCAGTCAGATTGGCTGACCAGAAAGCTCGGAATTCTCCTGTCTCCATTTCCCATAGGACTGGGGTTATAGGAGTGCATGGCCATACCCATCTGCTTTATATGGGTGCTGGGGATTGAACTCAAGCCCTCTCAGGTCCTCACGTTTGTGAAAGAAGTGCTCTCACCTGCTGAGCTATCTCCTCAGCCCTGTAAAATATTTTTTTAAAAAGTATTTTTAGAATCAGCAAACGAATGTATTTGTGCAATGCAGACCTGAGGGTCAGGAGCCCAACCTGCTTTGGACTTCATTATCTATTCTCTAATGAAGAGTTATTAGGCTCTGGGAAAATTATATCCTGTGCGTGATCGCATATGATTTTAAAAATTAAAGAGCTGTCAGTGGTGTTGCATACAGTTTGTTTGTTCACGTGAGAAGACTGATCATATCTCTCAGATGTCATGTAGCTACTGATAATATGGTTCTTTTAAAAAATATTTATATATTTATTTATTTGAGCGAGAGAGAGAGAGAGAGAGAGAGAGAGACAGGTGTGGGGGGGGAGAGAATGGACACACAGGGCCTCTAGTCACTGCAAACTAACTCCAGACAATGCCATGTGCATCTGGCTTTACATTTGTACTGGGGAATTGAACTTGGGTCCTTAGGCTTTGCAGGCAAGCGCCTTAACCACTGAGCAATCTCTCCATCCTGATAATATGGTTCTTAATGTTCAGTTTTACTTGGACTCTTCAAAAACATGATCATGTTTCCTTTCATCTTCTTTTTAAAAATATTTATTTGGAGAGAGGGGAGAGAGAGAGAGAGAGAGAGAGAGAGAGAGAGAGAGAGAGAGAGAGAGAGAGAGAGAATGGGTGCACTAGGGCCTCCTGCCACTGCAAACAAATTTCCCATGCATGTACCATTTTGTTCATCTGGTTTTACTTGGGTCCTGGATACCTGAATCCAGGCTGCCTGGCTTTGCAGGCATGTGCTTTCAACTGCTGAGCAGTCTCTCCAGCCCCATTCCCTCAATTCCAAGCCCTGTAAATATCCCAGGAAAGTTAGTCACTAGGAACATTTGGGGATCGTTGTGTTTGCAGATTAGCTATGCAGCAGAATACCTTTCCCTTTCCGGGCATTGCTGTCTCTGTCTCTCTGTGAGGAGGAGGAAAGGGCTTGAGCATCCTTCACTGTTTCCTTCTTAGCTGCTGGTCTCATTCACTTTTTATTTCATCTTTTGCATGTGGTATATGTGTGGACATGTTTGTGTATATGTGTGCCCTTTGTGTATGGAGAGTAGGGGCTCATGCCCCGTGTCTTCCTCAATCACTTTCTCCCTTATTTTCTAAGACAGGGTAGCTCACTGGACCCAGAGTTAATCGACAAACCTCAGGGATTTCCTGTCTCTGCCTCTCCAGATGTCATTACAGCTGCATGCCACCACCCCCAGCCTTTACATGGCCACCAGGGATCAAACTCAGGTCCTCCTGCTTGAGAGCTGAACACTGCCAGCTGAGCCCCAGCCCCTTCTAACTACGATTTTTGACAGTGAGAGGGACACAGGCTTCAGGACAATGTGGGGTGGCAGATTTTGCTGTCCTGTGCATGAATGACCAAGGTGGCTTTCATCACTTACAGAACTGATGACATCGTTGATGTGTCCCCAAATCACAAGATTGACATTACTTTTTAGTTCTTAAAGGATTTAAAGCAGGTTTCATGGTCGTGAATGTGATTTATCATGAATTACATACATACTTGAGCTTGGTGTAAGGGTCTCCACATATAACCTCTAGATGGACCCCTGATGGCTTCAGATTTATGCCCACTGTTCTTGGGTTCTGCCAGGCTGCAGGTGTTTCCTGAACAGACTCAGTAATTCCTATTGATGGCTCTGTGTTTCCTGGCTCTGGCATCTTAACGCCCATCATTGCCTCCAAAATCATCCCTGTTGCCCTCTGAAACACCTGTTTCCCTGGGTGGTGACAGGCTCTCCTGCACTTCTGCTCTCCGCCTTTACCTCCCGTCCTTGTGTCTAGGTTCACAGCTTCACCACCCCACATCCCCATCAGCCTGTCAGCTGCCCAGGGTTTGTCGGTCACCTGTAACTTCTTGCAGATCTTCCCATCCCCGGCCCCTGCATTATGACAGTCCTTCAGTGAGGACGATTGTCAACAGCCATGTTCTGTTGTCTACGCTGTCCCCTGTCCCATGGCTGGGACCAGAACTTGTCTATGCTAAGAGTCTTTCTAGAAAAAGTCTGCAGCTTCCACTCTTGTGCTCAAAGCCTTTCTTGCCACGTCTGTGAGCAGTAAAGGAAGAACACTCAACACGGGGTGTCTTGGTAGTAGATGCCAGCGCAGAAATGTGCTTCCTAACCAAAGAGTTACTTCTAAGGACACCCGGGTTGCCTGTGGCTTCACACACATCCCACCTGCTAGTAGAACATTCCAGGCTCTGCACAGCTCTTGATCCCACCTCCTTCCCAGCTTGTCTGTCTGGCCTCTCCCTTAAAACCTCCCTGTCACCTTCCTCCTGACATACCCCATGGTTGAAACCTTGTTGCTTTGACTGCTGATATTGTTACTTTCTCCTTGAATTCCTTTTCATATCTGGCCCTATAATAACCTCCTACTCATTCTTTAACTTCTGGCATGATTTTTAAAATGCCTTTTCACATATTTTTGTCTGATATTCCCTTTTCACTATGAGGGAGAATTAAACGTCCACCACATCTGTCTTTGTATCGTTCTTTTCACACACATTTTGTACCCTGGAATCATGATGTCCTCCACTCTACCAGCTGAGCTAGTAAAGAGTACATTAGGTAGAAGCTATGAAGTTATTAGACATAAGTGTGATATCTCTATGAAGCTGTGAGCTCCTGTAGACATGTTTCCTAATTTCTTCATCCTTGGGTTCTTGGCACTTAATGCAGAAGGATTTGAGCAATCGATAATCAGTAGACAGAGGATAAATATTCATAACAAGAGTTTATTTGTGAGAGAGCTAGAGTGTGTGT